>CAJNSZ010001408.1:0-27872 GCA_905329745.1 Rotaria sp. Silwood2 | reverse complement strand
GTGCCATGGTATTATCTATGTAGTCTACTAAAAACAGATACATCAATATCCAATTAAGACATTTTCTTACTGTGTTGTTTTTGAACACTAAAAACTCTTTTCTAATCGTAACAAAGTGAAAGATGGAAATAAGTTTCTCATGATAATCATTAGCATACATATGTATCATACTTTCTAAGTAAGAAAAGCGAATATCTTATTCAAAATGATGCCGATATCAATGCTATAACAATGGTACTAGATTGATTGAATCATTTATAATTAAGAAATATATATTCATTTAATTTATTCTATATTTAGCCGAATGTCACACCATTGTAAGTAGCAACTGAAGAAGATCATTTGGAAGTCGTTGTTTTATTAAGATGTCATTGTGCTGATATAAATCGATCACCAATTAGCTCGATTACTTATTAAATGTAGAGCACGCCAAATTGCTGAAGCAAAAAATTTATATGATGCAAAAAATGAATGGCTTAATTATTACTGCTGAATCAGGTTCATTAGATACATTACGTTTATTGGTTGAGGCCGGTTGAGATGTTAATTATAAAATTGAGGAAAGGAATATAATAAGTAAAGGACTTTTCAATAATATTATTTATTGATTTTTTTTGTTTATTAGGATGAAACAGCTGGTCGTGCCCTTTATTTTGTGCATGTGCAAAAGGTTTCCAAGATATTGTTGAATATTTAATTGAAAAAAGAGCTGATGTCGACGGAACAGAAAAAGTATCTAAATGATTAACTAATGATTAAGATTAATTTGTTAAGAAAACAAAGAAATCATTTTGAAATGCTAATAAATATCAACCACATAACTACAACAGGCATATTTGTTGATGAATTGATTTTTGCCTGGTGGAGAAATTATGATACCTTGTATTTACAGTCGTTTGTGTGTTCAATTGTTGGAACCATGACCTGAATTGAAAAATTGAATTCATTTATTTATGCTGAATCTTTAGGGTGTGGGTGATCCAAATAGAATCGCACATCTTGACCGATCCCTACAATCCAGATGTCCACAGCGGTTCACATTTACGCGTACTGAGGCTTCCATTCACACATACACCAACATCCGCACACCTCCACTCTTTAATTGAATTTTGTTCACAACGAAGAGAGATTTGTATTTGATTTTTTGGCATACCACTCTATAGTATAATTCTAAAAAAGACCAAATTTTTGTCAGAAACGGTTAAGTATTCATTGATTTATAAAGATAACAAAATTAAAAATGTCACCCTACATTTTATCTGAGATTCATTTTTTTGTTATCTTATATAAAATTTTTGCACTAACGAAGTTTCTAAAGCAAACTTTTTGTCCATCTCAAATAAATTTCCTCTTACTTATTTCTCTCTTATATCCAATCAAATTTGAAAAAAATTCTCCAGACGAAACGTCAATAATGTTAATGGCGCTCTACTGAAAAATGAAAAAATGCTTTAACATCCATTGTCGACAGTTTTTCATTTATAAAACTTGATCTAAAGCGTGTATCATCAGATCATTTTTTGTTTCAATCTCTTCGGAAAACATCTGTGAAAGATACACTACGATGAACTCAATTCCGACCTCATTGTCTTTTCCAAATCACAACTGGCTTGTTTCTATAAACGTGAGATTGAACAATTGCCAGCAAGATAAGTGAACAGTGTTGAAACTAATGCCGATTATATTGTACATTGATGTTGCATATTCTTATCGTAAAATAAATTTGTTGTTGAACAAAAAGACTTGCAGAACTCATGCCTCAACGCAATACATTATACAGATATTTGTTTAAACAAAATTAATTTATTTCACAGCTTATTATTTATCATACATGATTATTTTCATCTCTATATAGATTTCATTTCTTACAACAATAGACAAGTAAATTTTCTTTTGTTTTATTCTGTTTTTATTGATTTTAATACTTTATTTTTGTCTTTCGATATATTAATGAATAACATATTTCTGCAGACGGAAAATATTGTTCTAAAGAATTCGAACATTTTGATTCACACTTAAATTTAATTTATTTATTTTGGCACAATTAATTCGTGTAGCGTCTCTTTTGAAATAGTTTGTTACTCATTGTAAAGATTCATAATTGATATGAAGAATAATATTGTATAGTAAATACGTTTTAGTATCAAATCGAAATTGTTCTATATAATCATCATGAAGATGAACAATAACAAGTTCACTAAGAAAAAAATATTCAATAACAGATATATTCCGATTATCATTGTTTGATTCATAAAATTGTTTACAAGTTTGTGGTTTATGATTAGGCAAACATAGTTTTTCCATAAATGGAAATTATTGAACAATTCGAAGAAAAATTCATGTTCAAACGGATGTTCATCAAACAATGACACCATACGGACATAATTGAATAATCCACCAGGAAAATTATTTGAGATATCGCTGTAATATTCCATTAGAGATAGATATGAGTAAATATGACATAGGCCTCGTTCGGCCTTTGGAAAATAATCAACATAAGAAACTGTTTCATTATTTGGAAAATCAATGAATGTACGTTGAATATCTTCTGTTGATGGCAAATTCAATTTATTACGAGTAAACATGGATGAGCTAATGTAAAATGTAAACTGATTTAAACTTGGCATACGATTAATAATGTTTTTCTTCAAATCGTTTCCAACAATAAATGTTTTATCAACATGGATCAGAAGATACAAACCGAGCTGTTCTAGATTTGACATATGATTTAGAAGTGGGAGAATTGTTTCATCGTGACTAGTTGTTTCGAGATTACATGACAGAGAAAAACACTTTAGATTTGATAAATCACCCTAAAAAAAAATTTATTTTGTTATTTGACAACATAGAGGGTTTTCTTGTTGAACTAACTTGAGGGTGTGGGTGTGATGCAAGAACACACCCACACCCACACCCTTTTCTCACGCTAGGTAATTTTACATAATAACCAAAATGATTCGGTGGGTATTTGACATTGAATGAATCATCGGTATCATATGTTAAACTTAAACCAGATGAACTTAAGAGATCCACTTGATAGTAAGAACTTAATTGAATGACTTCAACACCTTCTAAACCTGTCATAGATACTGAGCCATAATATCTAACAGATCCTTTCTTTTTATCAAGAACATAGATATTATTATGGCAGTCCGTCGTGAGGTCAATAGGAGAGAGATCTTCAGTCACTATGATACTATCCTCTAAATCTAATGACCATTTAATAATGCGAGAATTCATGTTATCTATTATGTATAAATCGTTGGTAAATAAATTGAGATGAATCTTCTCTGGATTTTTCAGTTGAGTTTGTTTTGAACTACCAGTTCCATTAGCAACAACAATAATATATTCCTGATAAAGCGTGCTAACCATTTAACTACTCTATGGTTTAGATATTCAGAAGCAAATATATTCAAATTTTGGTCTAAATAAATTCCATAACAGCTGCTATTAGTGGAATTGACAATAACAAGACCATCTTTTGAATTGTTCGGCCAAAATACAATACGATAAACATCTTCAATATAGTGATCAACGATGTACATATGTTCGTTTTTGTCGACAAAAATAGCTATTGGATTTCTGAGTTCAGGAAATGTTGAATCTTCATGTGAAGAGCTTATATTACCAGCAACTACTCTGCCATTTAAAGAATCAGGTGAATATTTCAAAATTCGATTATTATCTGAGTCCACCACGTATAGATTTCGATTCTCATCAAGAAAAATGTCTGAAGGATTGCTTAATTCAAGAGATTTTCTAAAACCAGAAATGACTTTTGATGTTTGAATATAGACGGGAATTGTTTCTGGTATTGAACAATTTGCTGAAAATGGATTTGTTACATTTTCAATTGGTTGAACTAAACAGATCGAAGATTGTTTTTTGTAAAAGCAAACGAAAATCGAATCTCAGAAGTCAACGTTGGCAAAAAGTCTGTATTTCTAGGTTTATTGAATCTTTCTGATCGGCTACCACAAATCATATAGAAAAAAAAATCATTTTCCTGATATTTATTATTGCTCTACCATCGAGATCACAAAAATATGACTTTTCAGAACAAAATTGCTACAGTATTTAATGGTTTTATACTGCCATTGGGGAAAACCCAATCATAATAGATCAAAATTTTGAAAAATTCAATTTCTTTTTGAGTGTCTAATCACAAAAAAATATGAAGTTTTCATCTATTCATTGAGTTAATACAAGAAAAGCAGATACTAATATAGATTTAGGATGATTTCATGCAACTCTTCTCATATTTAAATCAAAATTATTCTTATAAGACTCACTTATACATACTAGTCTTATAGTCATTACTGAAGAATGTAGAAACTGATATATACTTTGGATCTGGATATAGATGGGAATAAATAAAAGATCTATACTAACGCAAATATCAAAATTAAAAAGCAACGACTCCTACCTATTCACACTCATATCAGTAGCTCCATACTGTTTATTGTCCAGATTCAGTGCATAATCCATCTTATTAGTGCTATATGCTATACATATAAGAAGGAAGATTTGCTACTAATGATCTTCGATTCTTCTGGGAAGCAACATTTTTTTTAGTGTTATGAACCATGAATGTGTGCTAAAATATTTTTACATTAATCATAGAATTCTCAAAACCTTATAGATGATCACTACAAATCAAACCTTCTCGATATATTGGAACCATATTGTCAAAAGGAACATATCAGATTGGAAAGGCTTAACCACAAATGAGTGATTTATTTACATTCATAAAGGAATTTGATTTTATTGAAGTGCCTTTTTATTCATCGACTTTGTTATATTCGTTCTTAATTTGAATACAAACCCAAGTGGAATGCAAACCGTAATCAGCACACCAAATATCAATACGCATACAAAAGTTCGTATAATTTTCTTGCGATACACGAAAAAGAACGCAAATAATGTAAGTCTTTGCCTGTCATAGATTGGCTCTTGAGGCAGACCAAGTTCACCAAATTTCATCACTGAAATATCTGTGAAAAACAAAAAAAATATAGTTGAAAATCTTGTTCTAAATTTCTGAAGTAGACTTAAGTACGTCATAATGAATCAAAATGACTCTCCTTGGCATGTTTTACCATGTACATGCAGGTAAGAAAATGCAAATGCGGTCCTTATTATTAGTTTTGTGATGTATATTAAATACTTTTTTCATACTCAATGAGTCGGCTCACTTCCTTGTGAATAAGTAATAGACTGCAAATATCCGAGGAAGAAAAAGATAAATGTTTGATTGGCTGAGGTACCAATCATAACGATGATTGTCAATAATTGCTTTGATTACAACGAATTTTTTTTCCCTGCCTTTTCTTCTTTTCTTTCTTATTCGTGATTATTTGTATTATTCAACATGGGTCATAAGGCTGTAAAACTAAATAGAAGTCGTCAACAAGATGAAGATGGACTGTTCATTTCGAAACCATCAAGCCGATGTAGCTCATTAAATGAAAAACAAACCGATCCATTTATGTTAATTTGGTTGGATGAAAAATCAAATGAAAATACACTTGATACTCTTCGTACAAAAACTTTATTTCGACAAATCAACAATGATCTTTGCTTATTTTTCGATAATCCCAATATATTTCTTCATGAAATTGAGAAACTGCATCACGAAAATAAAAAAATTCTTCTTGTCGTATCTGGATCATTAGCTAAGATGATTCTATCAAGAACAGTGGACACTATTGCAACAATTATAATATTCTGTAGTAACTATAACAAATACGCAGAATTAATGAGTAAATATTGGAACGTGATAGATATTTGCACTGATCATGAAATGCTTAAAAGTTGTATACAATGCGAGATCCCTTCGTTGAAACTCAATTTATTTATCAATCAGACTTTTAGATCAATTAGACCATTGAATTCTTCAAAAGATTCTTATGAGACCAACGCAGCTCAGTTCTCTTATCTTCTGTTTATCGAATTACTGAAACAAATGTCACAAACGAAACAAGCCAAAGAAATTATGTTAAATAAATGTAAAGATTATTATCGCCACGATAAGAAAGAACTCAAAAAAATCGATTTATTTAATTCGACATATACAGCTGATAAAGCGATCGATTGGTATACCGAAGATTGTTTTGTTTATCGTTTAGTTAATCAAGCATTTCGTACAGAGGATATCACTTTGTGGTACCTATTTCGATTCTTTATTATCGATCTTTGCACTCAATTGAAGAATGTTCACAGAAAACAAAATATTCAAGACTATTTAACACTTTATCGTGGTCAAGCACGAATGCCAACACAAGACTTAGAAAGCATACGCTCCAATATTGGTAGTTGCATTTTAACGAATGGTTATCTTTCAACAAGTAAACAAATCAACGTTGCTCGACAGTTCATTCTAGATGCAGAAAATAACGACGATTTTAAGGTTGTCATGTTTGAAATTAATGTGAATGCATCTCAATTAAAAAGCGTTATTTTTGTTGATATTGATCAATACCAAGGAAGAAATGAAGAACATGAAATATTGTTCAATATTGGATCAGTTTTTAAAATTCAGAATGTTGAATTTGATTTCGAATTAAATATCTGGAAAATTCAAATGGAAGCAACGGACGAATGTATAGATGAAATAGAACGTAGAATCGATACAATGCGAAAAAAATTTCAAAACGGAAATATTAATTTATTATTTGGTCGTTTATTAATTGATATGTATCAATATACTAAGGCCGAATCTTACTTTCAAATGATGTTAAAAGTCTTGCCAAAAGATCATGAAGATTTAGCCTCCGTATACGATCATATTGGGGATGTGAACATGCGCATGAACAATTGGAATGAAGCTTATAGAAATTTTTCTCTAGCTTATGATATTAAAAAAATTCGCTTGCGTTCCAATCATCCAAGTCTTGGAGTGACACTAAACAGTCTCGGTAATTATCATCAAGCAATCGAAGAGCATGCTGAAGCTCTTAATTGTTACTTGAAAGCATTACGATGCAATAACGATCAACATAATGCAGCAATCACAAAACTTAATATCGGAAACATTTATATGATCAACGGTCAATTTGACGATGCCATTAAATTAACCATCGAAGCACGAGATATTCTACAACAAATTGAACCATGTGCACAGGTTGAATTAATGCATTGTCAAGGTATTCTTGGAGACATTTACTTTGCTCAAAAAGATTTTGTTGCTGCAGAGCATTTCTATCTAACAGTATTCGAACTTAGCAAGAAGTATGTATTTATCGGTGCGCGAGAACGAAAAAATTGTGTGAAAGCACTCGTTCATTTATATGAAGAGAAAGACAATAATCACAAGGCAATTAACTTTTGTCTCGAGCAAATTACTTTGCATGAACAACTTCTTGGAGAAAACCACTCAAGTATTGCTCATCTACTCATGAAAGTAGGGGAACTTTATATAAATGATGATCAAAAAAAATTCCAAGTCCTCAAAAGAGCATTGCATATCTTCGAGAAAAATGTTCATCTTGAATATGCTACTACGGCAACATGTTTAATGATGGTAGCCAAGTGTTATGTTCAACAAAACCAACATGATAAAGCTTCTATGAGTTACATGAGAGCTCTGGAAATACAACAAAAAATTTATCCGCCAAATCATTCTATGATTATTGGAACACAAATATTAATTGATGCACAAGAGAGTAAAGCAAACTAATTCTGTTCCTAGAATTCAGTCAGTTGATATTTTCTTAGAAAAAATAAATTGAGAATACTTCTCATAGAAACAAGTTGAAAATAGTTTATGCTACTTCTTTTATTCTTCTTGTTTTCTTTTTACACAGAAATTGATACCGATCACATTATTAACTAATAATTATGGTTTATTGACAGAAGGAAGGGATACTTTTATAGGTTCCCACAAATATATAATGCACTGCAATTGCACATTTTTATTAAATCTTCAACAACTGGAATATGTTCGTGGGTTTTGATGCAGTTTGAGTATTGTGAGGACTTACTGAAGAATGATGGTGTGGGTGTGTAGTGTTGGTGTGCGTGTGGATGTTGATGTGGTTGTGGCTGGGTGTCGAAACAAGAGTAATACTTGCACCACACACCCACACCCTCCTAACCCATTGTTTCTAACTGACGTTTATTATTTCTATGCCTTCCTGTTTCAGATAAATAGTGCGAATCGCAAGGAGTAAGCTTAATGAAAGTACGTTTTTAGGAAAGATCTCAGAAAGCCATCTGTTTCTTTAGCTTTCAACAAGGTATATAATCGAAATTATGGCAGATTATTAGGTCTTTATCAGTAATATAACTGGTAAAAAAATCATATGTTTTGGTCTATGAATAGAATCTATACGATGAAAAACAAACTGGGTATCCGACCAGACTGACCAACCCCCATATATGACAGTTTTACATACAAAAAATAACCAGAAAAATTTGGAAGCGAATTTTCTAGATTTTAATCAATAACAGTCTTACCCAATTCAATTTGAAGATATTTATGTTGAAATAAAAACGAATGCAATGATTTATATTTCAACAGTTCATAATTACTAGTATGTATGTAACTTCGAAACTGATCTATTATATTCATTGGAAATGAGTCTTTCCATGCATTGTATAATTGATTGTGACATTGAAATATCAACTGTACAATAAAATAAATCAAAAACCTACGGTATACCTTTAGAACATACTTAATTACCGAGTACCAAGCATCACGACGATTTTTTTTATTGATGTCTCTCAATAATGACAAAAAAGACTTTCCACTCATAGCTTAATTCACAATTTTAAGACTTCGTCAGTGAAATAACAACAAATTCAAAAAGAAATAAAACTAATCACGTTTCGTTCGGTGGTGAGTCAGATTTCACACTTTCGAATGCATTTCGTTAGTTGCATATAGCTGAGTAACGATGAATCACAATAATGACTCATGAGGAAACCTTCCCAACTGTCAAATCGCTTTTTGGATGAAACCTGATGGGTTCTAGGTTATCGACTATGCTGATTCTAAATATGGATATGAGAAACGTCCCTAGGCCTTTATAGACTGGCTTTCAAGAAAACCGGTTTTTAGAAAAAAGAAATTTTTACCAAAATTGCTTTTTGATATGTTCAGGTTATAGAGCATATCGGATTGTCCACAAATCAATAGTTTTTCTATTTTGGAAACATGGGCTCGAAAAAAATAATACAAACTTTTGTATTTTTATAATAAAACGTTACAGTATGCATCTGTTTTATGAATTCAAAAGGCTGTATTCTCTGGAAAATCGATTTGAAGCAGAAATAGTTATTCTTTTATAGACAATTCTATATGCTCTATAATCTCAGCACATTAAAAAGAACATTTGGTAAAAAGATGGTTATTATGGAAAACCGATTTTCTAGAAAACCAGCCTATAAAGGTCTAAGGGCATTTCTCATATCCATATTCGGAATCAGCATAGTAGATAACCTAGAATCCAGTAGGTTTCATCCCAAAAGCGATTTGACAGTTGGGAAGGTTTCCTCATCAGTAGGAAGTTATGACTTTGAAATTTATTTAATTGGTATTTTATCCAATCTGAATCATGCATGTGAATAAATAAATTGCACTTTTGAAGCTACTTTTCTTGTGTCCATTTCATACAAAACATGAACAACTATTCACTTTCTTATGATTGATGATACCAGCATATATTTAATTAATATCCTCACGGCCAATGATTCTGTGAATTTATGTGGAGAAATATTTGCTTTAGCGGAAGACAGCGAAATAAATGTATTCCATGATGAATATGAGAGGGCAAAGCACACTCAATGTGGAACTCTTCCGCTGAAACTCGCTTGAATTCGCAAGGTTTGTCAAGAATGGTAATATATGTATCATGCATGTTAAGAAATTGTAAGAATAAAAGATTAATGAAATAACATTGATGCCATACCAATGATCATATTTTCTATTTTTCGCTTTTGTTTTCACAAATGTGCATCGATTGTAATATCTTTAAAGAATTCTTGATAAGAATAATCCTTTTTTATTCTTATTTGAAGTTAAGCAGTAATAATGTAGTGAGTTTCAATGATATTTGATGACGCCAAGGTAGTTGTGATGTAGGAAACTCAGGAAAATTCTGATGAGTGTGCCACAATCAAAAAAATTCAGAAGAAAATGATAAAGCCAAAAGAATTGGAGCATCAGAAGTGATCTAGAAAAGTTTTTAAAATAACAAATCTTTGCCCTATTTCTACAAGATCTGACAACCCTGTTCCTCAGATCCATTTGCTCAGACGTATCATGGAACCCGAGTCGTATTTCAGCTGTTGGAGATTAAATATGGCTTTTGTTGAAATAGATGTAGTAAATTGCCGTTATTTCCGTTAATATAGAGTTTTAAGGGCAGTCACATAGGGTGGGGCGTGGGTATGGATAGTATTCATTCATACCCATACCCATACCCACACTCACACTCACATCCGCATCCACACTTTGCACGCACACCAGCATTTACATCCACACTCTACACGCACATCCACATCCACACCCACACCCTTCTTAGATGTAGGTTGCACTGAATCAAACAAATAACGATAAATGATGATCAGTCAGCAAGTTGTCATGTTCTAGAGCTTATATCTACACATGAAGTTTTATCAATAGTGAACATTTGAACACCACTATTTCCAGTATCGATCATGCACAAATTTCCATGCTGATCAAATATTAGATTATATGGATTTCATAAATGATCCATTCCATTTCCTGCACGTGGTCCACCAATGATGATGCTGTCCGATGCAGAATTGTTAAACAAATGCAAAACACGTTGATTCTCACTGTCAACAACATAAACAGTGCCCATTTGGTCACCAATCACAGAACCAGATTCATTCAACTGATTAATACCATTTCCTTGCCCATTACCTCCAGCTACAACAATGCCTTGTTTGCTTTTGACGAGCCATTTCACTATAAGATGATTGAGACAAACGGCTACAAAAACTGATTGATCCCGATCGACAAATAAATGGTACGGTTCTGAAAGCTGATTTAGTGCAGCACCTTGCCCGTTTCCACCAGCGACTAACTGGCCACTTGCGTGTGGGTATGGGTGTGAGTGTGGTTGTGGGTGTGATTGTGGGGTGTGGTTGTCGGGTGTCGGTGTGGTTGTGAGGTGTGGATGTGGCTCTGGCTCTGGCTGTGGCTGTAGGTGTGGTTAAGGGTGGATGTGGGTGTGTGCATTTGCTTCCTGTTTATCCAAACATCCACACCCACACCCCAGTATAATTCTATAAATTGTGATATAGTTATAGAAAACGTGTAGAATTCGCGATTGTATCCTGCAGAAATTTATTTGAATTTGAGAACATGCGAAGTTCATTCTCTGACCAAAAAAAGAAAGGATGGATATTCAAGATTATATTTATTTTAAAATTTCTTTCGATCTTTGCTTATAATAGTCTTGGAATTTAACTTCCTTCATACATTACAGCTATATTCGAAAAAAACGAATTATTTCGTAGTGTTGAAATTAATCAAAACAAAATTTTGCCTGTGACAAGCTCAGTCTACTTTGAAAACTGTAGGTCACGATAGCGGTGAATTCGAGTAATTCTGCCTGTAATTCACCCAGCAACTTGTTTCAGATGTTTCATTTGTGGTTCAAATACAATTTGATGAATTCGATTCCGTGAACCAATTCAATTTTCCGTAATTGAAACTATGGTACCAAAAATCTCAAAATAAAGTGTATGTGAGAATCGGCGTTGGTGCGTATCAGTGTGGATGTAGGTTTCTTCTTCTTCATCACAATCACACCCATACCTAGCTGACGAATCATAAAAGTTACGAATAACGCTATTTCAACGAAAGGTTTTGACGTTTATATTTCTATGATAACATTCTATGAAATCTTACACAGAGAAAAAGATGAAAGTAATGTAATTTTACCTAGTACTTCAAGAATACTCATATCGCTATTTCTGATTTATTCTACGAGCAGCAAACATATATGATCTTGAAAGTCTCAAAATCTTAGTATCGTTTCGAAAATCATAAAGCTCCTTTCTTGACTATTTTTTGTTTCATAAAAGTCAGTGCTATGGCTAAGATGAGATCGGCAATATTTCATCACCTTTCTTTAAGTTAATATAGTACTTTTGCGTTTTTCTATTTACTATAGCAGCCAGTCGATAAAAATAAATTGGAATACTTGGAGTTTGATACAAAATTTGTAGACTTCAACAATAATGTAATATTCTTCCATTCTCACAGGCTTCACTATATATCTCTCGGAAAGCTTATGTATCGATACATATGAAGCAGAAAAACAAAAAAGTGTTTATCAATATCTTCAAGAAAAAATAAAACTGCAGTCCATTAGTGAGTAATCGAGATAACAAAAAAATTGTGTTTGTATCCTTGCAACAATTTTTACTTGACTGATGAAAACTAACCTTAATAAAAGTGTTCTTATCTTAACAGCTACACCTATTCAATGTTGGCATTTGTTTTGGATTCATTTACCTATATAAATAGAAGCATATGCTTTGCTAATGTTCTAAATTAGAAAAATGTTAAAAGTCACAATGTGCATTCGATAAATCCACAAATTTTTTCTATAGAAAAAAAGAAAACTAGCAATGGCTTATGGAGAATATAGCCACAGGCGTATTCAGTTAGGGTTGATTATAATTGGTCTGTTTGTAATACTTACTTTTGCTCTTGCAGCTGCGTCTCTTGGCACTCTTAACAAAAGATTCAATCATCTAAACCAACAAGTAGATGAACTGCAAGAGGTGGTGTCTAATATTAAGAACCAACTACCCACGGCACCCACAATAACAAGAACTTTTCTTTCGACTATAACAATGACTACAACAATGGCTGATACTACGGATACCTCTACAACTTCAACGACGACTAGAACGATGGCTGATACTACGAATACCCCTACAACTTCAATGACGACTATAACAATAGTTGATACTATTGCTCCAGATACAACAATGACTTTGCCTGCAACTTGAATAGAAAATTGTCTCGTTTAATGCATTGATAGTCGCTTGATTATATTTGGTTGATCATTGATCTTCAGATATTCTATGTATTTGCTACTTTCTCATTTTTTCTTGCAAGGTTCCTTTCTTCTATTCAATTCTTGAATAAAAAAATCACACATAAAATTATTTTATTATCATTAACGACCATTGGTTTATCGTTGCTTGATTCAATTCTTCTCATAGTCAATTGAAATAAAACTAAATAGAACGATTTTACAGAACGAACGTGTCTAGAACATAAATACAATATTGTTAATTGGCACATTATTTTGTCTATGTTTGAATTTCTGCCTAATATATTATTTTTATTTTCAAATATACTAAATAGAATTTATTTATTAGAACAAAACAAATAAAAATAATGAATAAATGATTGTGTGTGGTAAGATCTTTTAAAATAAACATATTCAATATGATGTAGAGTAAATGTACTAGACAACGTTATTTCTTTTTAAATTAAAAACCTTCATTAATTTATATTTGATAAAAAAAACATTTATGTAAAAAAATAATACAACATGTTGCAAAATATAAAATCAGTCACTTATCTTTGGTCTACAACATATGAGATAAGGATGAATTCATTGTGCAGTCTCATTGTTGATAATAAATTTTTATTTTTCATGTCTTCACACAATTTCTTTCTTAACTTATATTGATGACATGTCTAGAAAAAACAACCTTACCATATCATATTGTTCACCAATAAAAATTACAAGCAATCGATGAAACTTGACGATTTTTGTTTATCTTCCAAAATTTAGTAGTAAAGTGCATGGAGTGAAAATATAAATATGTTTTGTTTTCCTTCCATGTAAGTAGTATCTGTAAGAGAACTACTTTGACTCGTTTCGTAAGTTACACATTTGGTTTCAACCTAATAGACACGATACTAATGGCATCGAAGCGACAAATCGAAACAGTGAATTCTCCAAAAACTATTTTTTTGAAAATCGTTCTGTTCCATTTGAACATTTGTTCGAGAGTTACTGAAGAAATTTTGTAATAAAACACAGCTGTCTTAGATTCCAATTGAATACTTCTAACTAATGAATAAACTAAGGTGATGAATAAAAATAATAGGAGTATTGATATATATCAGTATCTAAAACAAAATGCTTTGAAGACAAATGGTGTTTCTGAAAATCTAAGTCAATAATTCTTCCGACGTCGTATATAATACTGTCGTTAAAAACAAGAAAAGCTAGCTGAAAACTGAACTTTACTTTTTTATCTCAATAAAAGATTATTTCGTTTTCATATCGATTATTCTGTTATCACATAACGTGATACAGTATGGATACGGATCTAGATTTCTTCTTAATTCAAATTCACACACACTGACACCCTCACTCCCACCCACACCCAAAAACACTATCATTTTTTGATAGCTGTTTAGACTGTAGTTCATAATATTTTATCCAAAACTCTACTGGATCGTAAATTTACCCTCTACATGTTCTCATTATGAAGTAACACTTTACATTATTGCTCTTGTTGGCTCCTTTGTACAGTATTGTATCGAAAACTTGCTTTCGCGAGGACGTCAAAACGCCTTAGAATGGTCAAGAGCACTCATAGATTCAGTTCCACTTTCGTTGTACTTTAGCAAACATATTGGCATAGAAACGACATGCAAGCGACACAAAATTTTCTCATTCCTCTGGACTTTAGAAGAATGAACAAGAAAAATGATTCAGCAGGGTTTCTGTTCTTGCAAATATTTTCGTTTTCCAAATTATCGATGACAACTGCAGAATGAAAAATTTTCATTCTCTCACTATTAATTGTATATGTTAACGAACGAAAGTCAACAATTCTCTTGTCAAAAAATTCTTTCAAGAAATGTTATGATCAACACATTATTATTCAAAAACATTCATTTGATAAGTCATTTAGCTTGTTTGTAAGAACAAAGTCCTCATTAGTCTCAAATATATCTGCATTGAATTCATTTAGATTCGATTGAGAGAGACAAAACACCAAAGGCTCAATTGAGTTGTAAGGTGATTTCATTTCATGATTCAACACTACTAGGTTTTCGTCTAGCACTCCCTTAACTGACATAAAGGGTGTGTAATAAGTTCTGATTTCCTTCAAATAAAATTCTTTTATTATACGTTTTTTTAGTAGAATAAGCTGATATTTGCAACATATTCTACTAGACATCTAAATCTACTCTACACTAAAATTTCAGCTTTCTATCTCTTATAGTCACAGAAATACAAGTAACTTAAAATTCATAGGAATTTTTCGAAATAGTTAATGAGTAGGCTAAACTAAATGATTAAGTTTTGTATTTTATTTTCTCATCCTCTAATGCGTTATATTAAAAAACAAAATATACCATAAGATGCAGCGTGAAAAGCTTCGCAACCTACATAGTGTCGCTTATTTTAATTGTATACGATTTGTTTTCAAAACTAGCAAAATTCTCTGCACCCAATTTGCAACGCTACAAAAAGTGATCACGCATTTTTTTGAAAATAAAAACTGCACAATTAAAATACACTTTGCAATGTAAATTGTAGAGCTTTTCATTCCGCATCTTGTGGTATATCCTGATTTTTTTTTTCTAAGAAAATGTATCAGGCGATAAAAAGATGAAATGAGAAAAATGAATTCGTTCGCATAAAAAAAAGTGAATCTTTCGTAGCATCAAAAATTGGCCGTAGAGAATTTTCTTTTTTTTTTTTGAAAATAAAAGACACAATTAAAAGCAGCTTCACTACGTTGGCTGTAGAGCTTTTCACGCTGCATCTTATGGTATATTTCATATTTTTGATACAGCATATTAGATGATGAGAAGATAAAATACAAAACGCAACCAGTTATTCTGGTCCTTCCGTTATTTTGAAAAACCTCTAAGAATTTTAAGTTACCTGTATTTCTGTGACTATAAGAGATAGAAAGCTGAAATTTTAGTGTAGAGTAGATTTAGATGCCTAGTATATATGTTGCAAAAATCAGCTTATTCTACTGAAAAAAACATATAATAAAAGAATTTTATTTGAAGGGTATCAGAATTTATTACACACCCTTTATTTGTCGAAACGATGTCGAAGCTAACAGAAACTAGATTAAAATTGATGATTGCTGCAGTTTTTTAATTTTGTAAGTGGTTGAATCCTTTGCTACTTATTTTATTTGTGCTTTCACAAATGCATTTTTATTTATTTTTTTTAAATAAAGAGCATACTTACTGAAATAAAAGAGTTTTGACAATTAGAGTAATTGCATCTTACGTTAGATATATACATCGTCCAAGGGACATAATAAAGTACTACTGTCACTAAGAACTGCAAAGAAGCAAAGAAAAGCTGAGGTATTATTTGTCCCAATTGTTGCTACCGAGATCCTTCCCAGTATGAAAAATGACGGTTGTTCAAGAAGTATTAATGAAATAGACCGTTGACATAGTTATAACTTGAAAACATCTATTTTTTTCTCTGACTATGAATAAGAAAATTAGTTGTTCTCCTTTTTTTTAGAATATTTTTTAGTATCTCATCATGCGAGAATACTTAGAGATAATCATAATTACTTTTGCTTCACTGCTCATTCGATGAGTTTTTGAGAAGGAAAACAAGTTGCATTCAACAAGATTTATTCATAGAGAAACTATCATCATGATTCTACCACATTTATTGCGATCGTTATATAAAAGTCTTTGTGAAAAACTCGGTACAGTCAATCTTTTCGATTCTCGATCGATCGGTCCGACATTGTTCATCGTGAAATTTTATCTACCCGTATTTTTATTTTTCTTCTTGCCACTTCTATCATGATTCTGATAGTATACATAGTATACACGTTCACTAGCGTACAAATTAAAAGTGAAACTATCAAATTACAAAAACAATCTGTCTATGAAAATCTGCAGAAGAAATCTGCAAACACTCTACAATGTCCATGTAAAAGAATTTCAATTCCTTATGAAAGATTTGTTAATGTTATTCTATCGTTTCATCAAGTATGTTCAAGCGATTTTGTCTCAAAATTCTGAATTGATTTTACATTTGAAATAAATACAACATTGATTTGGCCAATAGATGTAAGAAACAGCTTGAGTACTATATGGCAATTGATTAGTGCACTTTGTCGAACTGCAATAAATACGACACTTAATGCACTTGATCAATTCTCTAATTTTCCATTAATTAATTCAATGATATTCCTTGTCAACTACTTATATTGCTGTGAGCGAAAAATTAGGCTTAGCACAACTTATTTTCATTGTAAATGACGAATTACTTTATGTAGGAATGTTTGAAAACAGATATATACTAAAATGAACAACAACACTTTGCACTTGTAAAAATAATAGACCATGTCCAATACCTGCTAATCTCTATTTGTATAATGCCTTTGAAAAGTATGAATTTTATTATTTGAATACAATGGAAACGAATGCGACCCTTTCAGGTATTGTTATCGATTGTTTTCCACTTAAAATGACATTTGCATCAACTTTGGAATGTTTCTACAAACAATCGTGTCTGAATATTCTTTTTTCTGGTTATCAAAAGGTCATTGATGTGTCAATTCTATGTTATTTCAACTCTTGTCGCTCTTTTCGGTGGGCTAACTACAGGATTACGTCTGATTACTCCTTATTTAGTCAATCTCATTTTCTTCTTGAAACATCGACGATTCAGGGCAAGTCAATCTGAAAGTAAGGTTTTTAAATATCCATCGAACAATATGTTCTTTGGTGATTTTTAGGTCAAACAATTGGAACTCATCTTAGAAATTGTTTTCTTAAAGTTAAACAATCATTGAAGAGTTGAATATATATTCAAGTCATTCACATGATCCAACTCGTGTTCATCATGATCGTATTGCCTCTCGATTGTATATAATTCTGTTTACTGTTTCCATAAGTGTGTAGATTGTTTTCACTTCAATCTCAGTTCAAACGATCAGTCAAACAGTTGAATCACCAACACAAGAACAATGCGAAAAATTATTCGAACGATATAATCAAACATTGCAGTGTTCATGTACTGTACTTTCAATTCCATACGAAAAATTTCTTCAAGTAACATCAATCTATCATCAAGTATGTTCAAGTGATTTTATTCAATCACGGTTGTATCAAAGTTTTTTGTCTCCTAATGAATTTAATAGATCATTTATGTTTTAACCCTCAGTTTCGTCTTACTTTCAAACATTGTCGACATTTTCTGACATAGCCAATTTGATTATAATCGATACCATTCGTCAATATTATTCAACAGTATTTGTCAATGCTCAAGTTCTACCATACGATTCGTTCGTTTTACAAACAAATGAATTGATCACAACATTTCTCAAAGTGACACAAGCCGATGTTTGTCACACAATGTCATTAACCAATGTAGTTCTTCACACCAATCAATACGTTAGCAACATGATGACAAATACACAATTAGAAGAATATTATATTTCTCAATTCAAGCAATCTGACTTGGATCCAATAAGAATAAGTGCAGTCAGTAGAAAAGCTGAAGATTCAAATGGTAATATGTGTTATTGTGTTCTTGATTCAACATATAATCTATATAATACGCTGAACTTTAACGATATGACTATTGATTTGTATTCTCAACTCCGTGGAATCCATGGAGGTTATTTCATTGCTATTTTCTGTCTTGAGATCATCACTGATGTGTTGGTATAACAATAGTTGTATTAACGAATTCCAGAGTCTTCTTCATAGAGAAGGAATGGATAATATCCCGCATGTAAAAGCACTTGATCCTTACCTTTCCAGTCGATATACACCAAATACTTCGATAGATACGATTTTTAATGAGACTGGTTGAACAATGGAACTCATTGATTTCTTATCGAAATTTTTATCAGAAATGTCATCCAGCTTTTTGTTCATATAGTTACGAAATACTAAGCAATATTATTTACATAATTTTTATTTACATAATTACAACACTCATTGGTCTCTTTGGTGGTCTCAATATAATTCTTCGATTGATCAGTCCTATTGTTGTCAGTATCTTTTACCAATGTATCAATATGAAAAAGACATCAAATAATAGTTCATTGCAAGCCTGGACCAATGAAGAAGAATCTCATCGTAAGTGATTATTTGATGATGAATCACATTGCCTCTCTTGATTGACTAATATTAAAAAGAATTCTTTCTATAATTTTATTTTTATTTTAGAGAATCGTCGTATATGTCTCGATAGATTGCATCAATTTCGACACCAACTTATTCATTTAAATTTGTTTGATAGTGAATCAACTGAACAAGATACTATCCTAAGTGAACAATTATCAACACGGCTTTACCTGTTGCTATCATTGATATGCATATGTGGTGTAACCATGTATACTTATCTATCGACAGAAACATCAGCTATTATTATCTCATATCCTTCTCAAATTTAATATGAAGAATTGTTAAGATCCCATTTCGAAATACTTCAATGTTCTTGTAGTCAAATTTCAGTATCATAAAAGGAGTTTATCACGATCAGCCCAACTTTTCATCAAGTATGTTCAAGTGATTTTCTCACAGATATCTGGCGTCAATGTATATTTGGTGACCAGAAATGATATAATAGGGACAGAACCGATCTTCGTGAACGTGGAGTAGCATATTTCGTTTTTCTGTCAACGTGGTGTACACTTTCACAGGCAACTATTAACAATGCCATTGACGAGTTGTTTGCCGATACTTTTGTTAGTGCACAAATGATGCCTGAATTCGAGTTTCGTCTGCAAATAGCGGCGATTTTTCATCAGTTTGAAGCGATTACTTGAGAAAAATTTGCTCGTATTTCAAGACTAATATATGAAATGGCAGAACGAAGTGCTTTTGTATCGAGTTATTCTTTGAATTGTTTTTGGTGGCACAAATACAATAGCTCCATTACGACAATTCCTGCGCGAGCTGTCAAGCTTAAAGATGGCTGCTCTTGTGCAACACGAAGTGATTGTGTTCAAATGGGAGGATTTTATCTTCCTTTTACCTCTATTTTGGATTTTGCAATACCTGGATGAAATGTGGCATGCTTACCAGTAGAAACATTGTTACGATCAACACTCGAATGTTTTTATAATCAAGCGTGCGTAGATTTTGTGTTGTACTATGCGACTGTGAGCGTTATTGATCAGACTGATCTTCACGCAATTGTGAATATGTCTGATATGAATTCTACAATAGAAAGTCGTTTTAAAACAAACATAATTCTTCAAGAAGTAGTCGATAAACTCTTTCTTGAGCAATGACAAATCGATACGTTTTACTCATCATTCTACGATCAATGTGTTTTAACTTATTGCTCATACACAATCGAGAAACGCAACAATGTTCTTTATATTCTATTGAGAATTTTAGATCTATACGATGGATTAACTGTCAGTCTACATTTTATTGTTTTGTACATAATTAAATTGGCTTTTAAAATCAGAAATTACTACCAAAGGAATAAAGTTTCTTCTTTATCTTGATTTGTTTACTTTATCATGCGCTTAAAATAAATAAATTATCGACTACTTGCTTTATGTCAGCCAAAAATTGAATTGAACAGTTCATATGTAATAGACATTGAAATTGTTTTTTTTAATTGATACTACGGAATATTCAAGAAATACAGAATAAATTTTGTACGTTTCAGTAAATTCATTGGCTGCTGCATCTATGTAGTTTGACAGAACATGATGAGATTATTGTGACATAAAGACTAGCGAATGTTCTGAAGTTTTCTTATTATCACTGTCAATAATTTCATTCTTTTTTTGTTGAATTTTTCATGTGTCAATAACTAAAAAAACAAATATGTGATAAATTATTCATCATGAATTTTCATATAAATACTGTTAAACTGATAAACAACTGATCTTGCTTATACGTTCAAAACATCACAAACCCATCTCCTTTCTGCTCAAAAAAAAAGAAAGAAGCTTTATACAATGTGTCTCATATTCAAACACTGGAGTCTGTTCAGGATGTAATGTAGATAGAAACCACCCGATATGGTTTCTCACAAAAAGCGAAGAATGAAAAAAGTTGAATCGATAGTTCTAATCCTGAAACTCTCTTTCATTTTTTTAACTATAAAATGGCCGATCCATTTTTTCTGATATCATTTCATGTTTGATACTTAAAAAAAGTATGAAAAGCATCATAAACATTATTATCAATACCATGTGGCTTGTTGAACTTGCTTGTATTTAAAAATATGTAGGTGTAGGTGCATAAGTTTCAATAGAACCAACGAGATGCTCATACTCCACACGAATTAAAGCTAATTCGTGAGATACCATTGTAATTGCACGATGTCCTGTCAAGACAAATTCATCACTGGCGACCAAAAAAAAAAGAAAACTGAGGATTGCGCAGCGCATGTGCTTATTTTAACCCAAGCAAATGATACACACAACAACACATACAATTACTTAGCTAATTAAGGTATTCATAGTGTAATGACAAGTATAAGTATGTTCGATGACAATAATTTCTCGACATTCTTTGTTTTTCAACTCGATTTCAATAAATTACAATAGTGATAGTAATTGAATTGTGCAATAAGAATTACGCAGCGCACTAAACCAATTTTAAAACATTCGAAAATACAACTGATTGTGAGGAACAAATTCGAAAAATTGAATAAAGACAATCTAATCATTCTTATTGTTCGCGATAAATTAGTACAACAAGACGCATGTGTAAGGTTACGACCTATGTTCATCTTCTATTGGTTCATTAATGAGCCAGCATTCGGCCACTATATGGTTTGACGTTCTAACCTCACGACCGATAGTAGGTACCTACTCTCTCTGTCCTCTATTTATTATTTCCTTTCTTCTCACTTCACTATTCTCTCTGTTTCCTCTCTTGTATATAAACTTGTGTTCTGTATGAAACGGACAGAACTATTATGATAGAGTAGTGTGGTGAGCATGATACAGTTAGGATAGCAGTAACGCTGTTTCTTCAGTTTCTCAAGGTTGAGCAAGAATAAAAAAATATTGCAGTAGTAAAAAAACACATTATCCCTTCATTTTCTTTGTAGTATGAGGCGTGGGTGGGTATGATACGGATATGAGTGTCTCCTCCTCACTGGCACCGAAATAGTTAGAATCTGTCCTCTTGTCGAAGAAGAAGACAGAATGAGCTCTTTCTATTTATAATCGCTCATTTCTGCTCATCATCGCTAAGTATGAACATAGAGTGATGAATTTTCTGTTAATGTACTCTGCTGTATCTTGTAATCAGCAATAAAATTAAAAGCCATATTCAAAGCAATATGCTTATTACAAGTTTCTTCTCAACATTTTTCGTAGAAATCTTTTTTCAAGAGATGTCATCGATTTCATCATTCCTAAAAAATTTCAGCGTTGAAATTATGAGTACACCTCTTTTTTTATGTTCGAATTTACTGGGTCGAAATAAGTATTCTATTTGTTGCTATATGCAGATGTCTACAAAAGAGTCATCAGAATTTCCAAGATCTTGATTAGTAACTCGTTAGATAAAGAATCTGAAATTTCAGGAATGTAGAAAGAAATGACTTTAATTAAGTGTGCGGCTCTAACAGCAATACAATTGAGTTTGTTATCTGTTTTTCTTATTTATTTTATGCGAAACCTTAAGTAAAGTAAGAAAACAGATTACACAAATCAACTACGCGACTGCTTTTTCGTTGTCCAATAATATTGAATGTTTCTATCACACATGGTTTGATGTATCATTATTTTATTTTGTTTTGTTTTCTCTCTAAGTTTTCGTAATTCATCATGTGCCTTCGGTTTTCATACTCATATATAATAACAGTCGGCATAGGATTTTTCCAATTTTTGTCAACAAAAATATCATGTCTGTTTTAAACATTCTCAGAAGTTTTTCTTCATAGCACAATGAGTGTGACTTTCAAACCACAAAATACGAAGGTTGCTGCGACGAAGCGAATCATAAGGTATAGAACTAAATAAATGAATGTGTTTATTATTCGTAGTAACATATGTTGAATATTTCTAGAGATTTGAAAGATCTCGACAAATTTCCAATACCCGGACTCGGTGTTACCTGTCCTGATGAATTGAATCCATTTGTTTTACATTGCAACGTATGTATTTCAATAAATATCATATCCACATTATGAGTATAATTGATTTGTTAACCAGGTATTGATCAATGATGGACCCTATCATGGAATTATGATTCTTTTAATTCTTCATATTCCAGAAGATTATCCACTGACAGGTCCTGCTGGAAATATAGCACCTGGCTTAGAATTTGATTCTAGATATCATGCTCATATTCATGAAGATCACAGGTATAATCATCATAAATCCCATGATTGATAATGGATTTTCTAACTTAATTTTTCACTTTTAGAAATGGACATGCTTTGTGTAATGATTTACTGACAAATTATGCTTCTTATTTTCGCGTCATCGATGGGGGTACTATTCAAAAAGCCAGTGGTTGGAGGTAACTAAACGATTTGTAGGCACTGTTTAACTCTCTGTATTCATTTCCTCTCGTGATTTTCTAGTCTTGGATACACTTTATCAACTGCACTCCTTCAAATGGTCACGTTTTTTGCAGATCCTGATTTGAAGGCTAATCCCTCTTCAGAGAGTATTGCTCATCTCTACAATATGGTGAAAAACTTCACATGTAAAACATGCGGTCATTCTTATACTAATCCAAATCCAGCTATAGTCGGTTACAATGAAACAAAGCTAGATGAACAACAAACAAAAGAAGAAACCATGTTGTCGAAGGAACAAGAAGAACTAATAAAATCAGAACATCAGCGCTTACGATTACAGCGTGAATTAAGAGAAAAATTAACGTGCGGAGTAACAAAACAAAATGTTCTAGAAGATAATATTTGTATCGGTTATCCATTATTGATTACACGTGATAGTCGTGGTCGATTGTGGCCAGAAATTGTTTTGGAACTCATCTCTTATGATGCATATGTTGCTGAAATACAGAAATATGGTGGAGAAAAATTAGATTTCTATGAACATTTGAAATTTCGTTCTGTCACAGGAGCAGATTACAATCATTGGTTGCCCTTGTATATTAATACTAATCATTTTAGGCAAGGACAAACAATTATTCAAAATAGTATTAGTGTTATTCATAATGGTGCTGCTCAAGGTAGTGCAAGATATGATTTCATCCCATATATGGCATTGAATGTTTTGACTACTTTAATGAATAAATCAGCTGTTCGATTATTTAATGGGCAAATGTATGAATCCAAACAAGCGATAGCAGCTTATTGCCATTTTTTATGTTTATTGATGCATTTTATTGATATTTTTCCTGAATTAGGTAGAGTAAAAATATCTATGAACTTTTGTTACAGACTAGATTTCATATTTGATTTGTGTCGTGTTTCTAGAGAATAGAATAAATAGAACTTTAGAACAGTTCATATCAGCATTATATGGTCGTAATAAAAAAGTAATACCTGATATTGGGGAATTTTTGATACAAATAGCATTATCAACAAAATATAAATTCAAAGATATTAAAAATTATGTCTATGAAGAATATTTTGCTCGACAAATATATTGGATAGAAAAAAATAGTAAAATTTTAAGCTTGTCACATATTACAACAAAAGATTTATCTGACATATTTCAAGCGGTAAAAGTATCCAATCATTTGTTGATATTCAATCTAGAAATGGCTGAAACATTCATTTTTTCGAGTGTTAAAGAGTAAGTATAATGCTGTTGATTCGTTGATCCGAAGACAGCTACAACTAATAATTATCCTTGGACTATTAGCATATTTAATTTTGTTTCATCTTCACTAACA
The DNA here is from genome assembly GCA_905329745.1 of Rotaria sp. Silwood2. Taxonomy (NCBI): domain Eukaryota; kingdom Metazoa; phylum Rotifera; class Eurotatoria; order Philodinida; family Philodinidae; genus Rotaria; species Rotaria sp. Silwood2. Next base: position 3,046 of record CAJNSZ010001408.1, on the reverse strand, counting down.
CATTCAACTCTGTCGATACTATACATGTTTTTTTTGTAGACATTTGGATCGATTATATGAATATCCACCAGCAATGGTTGTAGAAAAATTTCAACAACAATTAAAAGCCATCAAAGCAATAGATCGATATAGTGTATTCATTCAAACTATACGAATGAACGATAAGATCAAATCACCGGATGATATGATTGATCTGATAAAACGTTCCATACGTATATCAAATCAACAAGGTTATACCAATATATTATAGATTGCTTCATGACAAAGTTGAGTATGAAATGAACGAAAATAATATAATCAATATTAACAAAGACATTTTCTAGAGAGATAAGAAATAGAAATGATGTGTGTTTTAGTAAATAAAATTTAAAATTGATTTTTTTATGCTCTAAATTCGATATGATATCTGATTGTTGATCAGAATTATGCTCAAATTTTCAAATTTAAGGAAATTTCCAACATAGCAAAAAGAATCTATCTAAGAAAACGATATATTGAAATTTACAGGTCACGTCCAAAGTTTCATAGTGCTTATCGAAATCTATCATAAAGCAAAAGATTAAATTGATCAAATGTTATGCAACTTCATAGAATACTAATAACAAATTTCTGAGTGAAGTATGACATAACTCAATCACTACGAAACTGTTTCAATGTATTTCCATATGAGAGAGAAAACTCTATCCTCCAAAACTTTAGTCCTTGACATGTACAAATAGAAAAAAATCTTATGTATTTCCGGTATTCACTGAAATTTCTGAGTAATTATTAAAATTACTAACATCACAAGAAAATATTCTTCTATTCTATAATGATCGAGAGCAAAAGTCACTTCTCAGTTTGTTACTGTTTGTAACCGTTATTTGTCTACCTAATACACAGATATATCGAACGTATTCTCTTCAATAATGAACAACTCCATTATCTCTCATGGTCGCATTGCTTCAAAGTCAAGAACAAAACATGTAGTTGTATCTGATAGAATTTGAGTATGAAATCGATTTAATAGAATAGCAATGAATATAGAAAATTGATACGAAAAAAAACTATATCTAATCAAATATTGAAAAATTCATAGAAAAATTTCAGAAGTGATATTTTGATATAAACAAGTAGATTGATGAAACTTTCTAGTATTAAAAGTGATTCTATAATGCAATCCTTTATATGCCGAGTAGGGTAGATAAGTTTTCTGGGTCTTAATAGACTATTTCCTTGATTTAGATACAAACTTCGAGTATATTTTTACATCTAAATTACCAGATGCTACAAAAAATTGAGTCATAAAATTTCTTCTACATTGCGAGACATGCCGAATTTTTGGTATGTTTGTTGGCGTTTCTTCGAAAACTACTAAACTTCAAAAAAGTCATTCTCGATCACAGAATCGAAATTTTCCTTAGAAATTATATCAAAAGTTTCCAGAAGCAGAGACTGGAATAATAAAGTGTGATAAAAATGTTGTTTTTAACCAATTAGACAAATATTTTTCTCTCGTTTCAAAAATATGTTTTGAAAGCGTATAGAAAAGTAATTGACAGAATAAATAGTTCATTTTAGTCCATTGAAGTACTGATTAGTTTTTATGTTGTTGCGACATTGCGTACAATAAACAGCCAAGTTTCATTTAGGAAAAACCATATGAATAAATTCTACTCAAAATTCTCTTCATTTCAGCATAAGAATCAAACGTATAGGTTAAGTCTAAATTCAGAAAATAGCCTATCAAAAATTAGAAGTTTTCTCTGCTATGTTCCTGTTCTATATGCACAAGTTTCTTAGAAGAGTAGGCCTATCTCTGTGAATTTCGTCTATACTCCACTATAAACGCGCATTACTTGAACCTTGAGATTCTATGACCTATCAAAAGAAGTATTCGAATCTTAAATTAATATTCACGGCTAGTTTCAATACATTGAATGGATTTGCATTGATGATTTATGAATCTATGCATCGGTTCTTATAAGAATATGAAGTCATGTATGTTTCCATGGGTTACCAAGAGAAAATTTACAACATTCTTCACACTATATTAAGTGAGACCTATGAGAAAAATGTTGAGGATGTAGATGTAGGTATAGTTGCAGATTTAATTCTTCTCTTCATCCACACTCACATCGACATGAACATTCACACCATCAATCTACACATAATAACTGATATTTTCATTTGAAATATTGTAAATTTTGTTTTCTTTTAGATAGTTCCTCTCGTCCATAAAGTCTTACATAATCATCATCGAAATATAAAAACATAGCATGCTGTTCGAAATATCTTCAATTGCGTCAACCTTCCACTAAGATAAATCTCAGTTTTTAGCTTGTTTTCGTTGTTATTGGTCGATCTCTGCGATGACTCGATCTTCAGGTAAAATAACGCTTGCTTTGGAACATACATATTCTCTTTGTTCTAGATCTATCTCTTTCATTTTGAACATCACGATCATTCAAACACACTCAATAGTCTCATTTTGAAAAGTAATTAGTTCGCTGTCCTCGCTGATTATGTAGTTTCTGAACAGTCAGATGAAGGACTACACAGTAACTAATATCCGATTTTTTAAAAAGCCTCTTCCGACGAAGTTTGACTCTGCTGCAAGCCTTTCTGCATGGTGTAGCTCGTTCTCACACGACCATCGAAAGCAAGTCCACTGGAGTGTGTGTTATGAGAGGCATATTCATCGCCAGATCCGAAGCACATTTTTGAGGAAGATGCCCAGTGAAAAATATTCCGAAGAAAATCCAGATTATTTTTGATTAGCGACGGAGAAATCCGATTTTTCAAACAAAACTTCTATTTTTTCTAGAAGAATCCGATTAAAATCGATTAAAATTCTATAATCGATTGTAAAATCAATCAACTCAATCAATTAGTTTTGATTCACCCAACTAAAATTGGATTTTAATCGGACAATCGATTTTAATTTGCTCAATCGATTGAAATCCCAATCGTCAACAATCGAATTGAAAGATTATTAATTGATTATCTTAGATTAACCCCACTGAAATTGAATTTTAATCGGAGAATCGATTTTAATCTGCACAAT
>CAJNSZ010001407.1:0-27945 GCA_905329745.1 Rotaria sp. Silwood2 | reverse complement strand
GTTTTATGAATCAATTTCTTTTGAGAATTGAAACAATTTATGAAAAGAATCGATAACTAGACCCTCTTGTCAGAAAAATATTGGTTCATCAAGCATATGATGTCACAGACTTAGATATACTCTATAGTGTCCGAATTGTTTTTTTTCAACTTTGCATTAAATATTATTCGGATAAAAATATCAAAAACAAGCAATTATAGACTTACACTCTTAAATGAGAAATCGTTTTACACTGGCAACGCTTATGTAACAACCGAATCTATGCAAAAGTTCATCGATATAGATAAATCGCATTACATTCTTTCTTTTCTTTTCTTTTCTTTTCTTTCAAGTACTCGTTGAGTGCGACAAAGAAAAATGTTCTTATTTATTATCATTATTGCTATTATTCATAAATATTGTTGAGCAGGAGTCATTTTAAATGACTTCTTCAAATAATATTTTAGAAAACTGTCAAAATGGGTGTGAGTGTGAGTAGACGTGTGATTGAGGGTGGGTAGGTGTGTATAAGTCTTCCCTTACCTACGTCCACACCCTAATGGTGAAGTGAATCGAAGTTCATTCTTCAAATCTGCGAAATATCTTTAAAATTAACTTCTATATATACATTTAAATTATAGGAAAGTACTTAAACAGCAAGGCACAAAACATTCAAGATTAGACATTTTCGAATGAGTGATATTTTAATTTTCTTATTAGACTGATTATTTTTTCTTGAAAATTGATAAAAGTGTTCTTTTTAAATTTAGCTCTTTTCTCCAAGTGTCTAGAATGAAATTTCGTCCCTAATATCATTTTTATCATATAAACAAACTTCATAAACTCGCCAGTTTTTTATTGGTTACAATGCTAGCTTTATCTCAATATAGATGCATGCGAATGGATTAAAAGATATTTTTGCCAATTTTTTTAATAGTGAAATTTATAGGTTTCCTACTTGGGTTTTTATTTTTTGTAAGCATTATAATTAGCTGTCGAATGCGGCATTATTTCCAGACAGAAGAGGAGTTAAGGAAGTAAAAACAAAAGATGATAGGAGAATATTTTGAAAGGAAATAAAATTACTCACCAGCACAAGAGCTTTTCATATCCTAATTTCTTCTAATATAATCAAAATAGATATTATGGTTAGCTTCTGGTTGGATCTAACTATACTATTTCTGTGCATAATTCTGATTCATCCTTAATATCAGTTGAATTCTTAAATTCAATTCTATCATACGGTAGACCTTCCTGAAAACGATTCTTGGATTTTTATGAATGTTGAAAGACAATAAAGTCTAATTTTGCTGAGCTGGTATCAGTATAGAAAATAAGTAGCATCAATGGAATTTTTAAATTTTAAAAATTATTTTAAATAGAAGTTCGAGAAAAAAATTTAACTCTCTTATGTTAAGAGCCATGAATTCTATATGAGCATCGATACTAACGATATCCAATAAAAATCTTATTGACCATGACTTATTAGTAACGAAAATATGAAAAGGAAAGAATAATAGAAAGTTTTTATATTTTATAGAGTCTGACCAAGCCTTGATTTGTCCTATTCGAAGCTTATTCAAGCCTAATGGTCCCACTGCGTATGTGAATAGTAATCAATATCATTTTTTGTTGAGAAAACAAAACTTTGTGAAGTTTTTGAGTTCAAAGATAATTAACTCATTTATTTTAAATTGAAAAGTTTAATTCCCTCGGCTGGAGGGAGGGTCATACGAAATAAAATGCGTTTGTGATCTTGCTTAATGGGGGTCAAAAAAACATTTATGAGAAGTTACCTTATTTTAAGACTTTTGACCTTTTTGATGGAACTTTGCTATGGGTCCTCGAGATCCCTGAATCCGAATCTGAAGCTCATTTTTTTGGCCGAGGTTTCATTGGTCGAAAACCGACCAATCAGAAACGAATTTTCTTCTGTTACGGCTTTGCGTAATCAGCCCATCAGGGGTTTTCGAGAGTGGGCCATCCACCAATCAAAATTTTGTGCTTTGCGGAATCAGCCAATCAAAGGTTTTCGAGAGTGGGCCATCCACTAATCATATTTTTTTGCTTTGCGAACTCAGCCAATCAGGGATTTTCGAGGGTAAGCTATGCACCAATCATATTTTTTCGCTTCATCTATTATCATATTCGAGGTGATTAAGAACTACCTGGATGATGGCGCGCTTCCGGATGCATGAATAGGTACTCATAGGTTAATAAACCCTAGTGCGGATGGGTTGCCTTGGTTAGAAGGAGATGACCCAAACATCGATAAATTTTGTTTGTCGCTACGCGGCCGCCCAAATGTCTATTGAATTCAGTGGTCGCATCGTCAGCAGTGATATGGGAATGAATTTGGATAATAGCACTCTCCGTAGTCAAGTATGGATGGATTTCGATGGTTTCAAGCTGGTCGCCCTAATGTGAATGGAATTCAGTGGTTGCGTTGTGGCTGTCGAAATGTTAATTGATTTTGGTAGATGAAGCCTCTGCGTTGTAGTGTGGCTGCATTTGACTGAGGGCATAAGATTGGGTGTTCGATATAATATTGCTAGTGCGACATGCAGAACTCAGGTTGGTGGCGAAGGAGTGAAATGGTATGACCATATGTATATATGTGGTAATGGTTGTGCTTTGTTTATTGTGGTATTGAATGCAGTTGGTGTGGGCGCCGCTTGGTGTGTATCATGTCATGATGTCGATGTAGTGTGAATGTAGGTCTAGTTCTGTTCATAGATATGTTCTTGATGCAGCTGCACGCTATATGTACATGTAAGCCAAAGTCCACATGCTACTGCCTAGTTGTTCAGAGTCACTATCCTTGATCATAAAGAAGAGTCTTTGTGTTCAAGTAAAGGACAAGAAGACAATACTCTAGTGACGGATTTCAAATGTAAATAAAGCATTGTTGTGGATGGTGATGTAGATACCGAGGGGATAACCTACACCCTAATAATGCCTAAAATATGACTTATGAGCCACAAAAATATAGTACAAAAATAAACTTTTCCGTTGACTGTAGGGAGGGTCATATGAAGAAAAATGGATTATGTGTGTGTTTTTGCATGAGGGTCAAAAAACATCCATTTTAGAAAATTTTCTATAAAGGTTGACGAGAGTAAATTGATGTCGGAGAATTCGAATCTGAAGTCAGTTTCTCAAGATTTTGAATTGGATGTTTGCGGTTAAGAAAAGCTTTTTTGAGAAAGTACCGATATTTTCTCGAGTGTCAAGAGTTATATGAAATACAATAAGTTTTTGTCTGTTTTCGTGAGAGTGAAAAATGAGATGTCATAGAAGAAACCTTGGATTAGTGTTGGATGCTCGTGCTTTTAATATTGGGGTTTGCACCAATTCAATTTTTCAAAACGAAAATTCAGTTAATCGAACGTATGTGATATATTCTTCCTTAGTCAGCTGTTTTATAACTGGGTTTCTATGAGTGAGATTTGTTTTTAGCTGAGTTTCTAATTGGTGATGCTTTGTCTAGGGCTACTCTAGTCATAGAGACATCTTGGATTTGCAATCGGGGAAAATATGAGTTCGTTGTTTGTAGTTTAAGAAGTGTAATTTTCTTTCACATTATGGTCAGGCGTTAAGATACATCTTGGTTGGAGTTTTCGTCTGGCAATGAAGAAAGGCGGGCATGACCGTGGAATATTCAAATTTTATTTTATATTTTCGTTAGAATCGTCGTAAATGTGGTTAAAGAAATAGAAATTTGAGTCAGTTATTGCGATAAAGCAGATAGACGAATTCTTTCCATACAACACATGCGAAGTATACCCCTACCTTATACAGTCGAGGGTCAAGTGAGTCGAACCGACGAGCGTTACTTGTAGATTCAATCAAAATCATTCGTTGATATTTCACTGTTTCAAATCGTAATCATCTATAAGAGTATAGGTGTGGGTGTGGGTGAGTTGGTGTAATATGGATGTGGGTAAAGAGAGAGAAAAAGATATTCCACACCTATCCACACCCACACCCACACCCGCCCCATACCTAACGATTTTCGTACAATGTTTCAAAGGATGTAGTGTAGATATGGATAGATAGCTCTCTCAATGATCACATGCCTTCACCTACATCTAACGTTTCCTCATTTACAAACAATTGTAATTTGATTAGTGTTTTAATTTACAACAAAATTATGGATTTCTTTATTTATTCTCGTTTTGTGAGCGCATTTCCATGATCGTCTCTTGTATACTGTTGACTGCTATCTGGTGTTCTTCTGTACTGGAATATGAGAGACTATCACACAATTCCAATGCTCTCGACAAATGCTCGCAAGCAAGTTCACTTCTTCCCAAGTGTACACAATAGCTGGCCAGTTTTTCATGAGTATCAAAAATTCTCTTTTTAGACCACTTGTCAAATGAATTTGTTTCTTCCTCAGACCATTGTAACGCTTCCAATAGATGCTCATAGGCTTCTTTGTATTTGTGAGTTTGAGCGTAAATTTCTGCTAATTTTTCTTCTATGTTTATAATCGGTTTGAAACAGTATTTAGTAAAGTCTTTGTATAGCTTTACTGCATCTTGTAAGCGTTCTACTGCCATATCAAAATCGCCTATTTTTAAATACATCATTGCTAAATCTTGATGCTCTTTTGCTAGACATTCCTGATTAATGATTTGTCTTCAAAGAAGATTTTCGTATTTGATTTGCAAGTAATTTAAAGCTGCTGAGTAGTCATGTTTCACTTCGATATACGTATGAATCAATTTGTCAAGAACGAGCGTTGAATAGAATTCAGCCAATAGAAATCCCGTATGAGGAGATGGCCACGGAATCACACTTAGCGCTTCTACACAAGTGTTTAATGAGTTATCATTCAAACCGGCTTTATCATAGATTAATGAAAGATCCACCAGTTGCTTTCCAATGGTTAAATTATCGAAGAAGCTATATTTTCGCATTTCCTCTATACTTCTTTTTATATATTCAGCAGCAACCAAGTAATTTCTTTTAGGATCGTTCATAGCACTACAGTAATATGTACTACTATAGATGTTAGCTAAGCGAGTAAAAGCCTGTATTTTGTCATACGCCGTTATGGCTTTCTCTATTGCGCCTTCGTAATGACGTGTAGCTTGATTATAATGCTCGATTGCGGCGTTTTTAGCAAAATCGTGCTCATCACTATAATCGTTGTCAGATCAATGTTCTCTGGATTTCAGAGTTCTCTCGTATCCAGAAGCCATTTCAAAATGAATATTGCCTATATCCATCGAACAATTTAATTCATCGTCATTGAGATATTCAGTAAAAATCGACAGAGTCGAATGACACGTATCCAACAAGCATTTAAGATCAACTTGCCTACCAATGATCTTCTTTCACATATTTGAAAGGAAACATCGGCAGTGAACCAATGCAACTTTTCAGAATCCTTCGGGTGCTACTATTGAATATCATGGAATGTATATCGGCTTTAACCTGATTATCATAGTTTAGTGTAAGTTTCAAAGTCCATAACTTTTCTTTTTCATCATAATCGTGATAGAGTATAATGAAGAGAGTTCCGATCATAAACAATACTTCTGATTCGTCTGTAATCCAACTAAGATGAGAAATGTCAGCGAATGGCCGAGTTCGAATTCGATTTTGTTGTTGTTCATCTAATTCTTGTTCCTCTATTGCCATAGAAATATCAATTTCGATAAGTACTCGCTGAAGATCATTGTTTGAATTAGTCATAGCATCCAGAAAAAAATGAAGCAACAGACCGATCTATTGTTGTTGAAAAGAAACTGTTTATGACGATATATCCACAAGGGTTCAAACTTTTAATTTCGTCAAGCGACATTAGCTGACCACGAAAGACTTTTGTTATATTTGATCTCACTGTTTTTAACTTTTCATATTCCACTTGTAGCTGCCGATATATATCTTGAATGAAGAAGCCAAACAGAAGCGATTGTTCAATTTTTTGTTGTCTTAAACTCTGATTCATTATACGGTAAAGAAATGTCGGACGTGTGTACCACCTTAATGCTTCATCAGGCTTATAACTAACTTCGAAAGATTCGATCGATCGAATTTCTGCTTCATTGTCGCCGTAATAATCTTTCATCACAGCAGTAAATAGATGGATATAGTTGTCTGGATATGGTAAGTGACATATGATGTCAATAAAAGCGAGAAACCAAGACTGTGACTCATCGGTGGATTTGTCCTTTGTACCTTCAACACTATGCGAGAACCCTAGCAGGCGTTTTCGATCTTCGTTCATATGCTTCTCGACATTTTCCTTCAGTTTGATTAGTAGATCTGCCGTAGTCTCAGTGATTTGCACTATCTCCATAATCGAGAAGATGACTGTATACATGAATGTCTAATAATCAATACATTACCTTGTTGTACTTTGAAGTCCAGTTCAAATTATCATTACTGTTTTGACAGAAAATATATATGGAGCAAATATTTTTGTGTTCGTGAATATTGGGAACGAGTGTTCTTCCTTGCTCATTTGTACATATCAGAAAGGTTGTACCATTACCAGTCTCTTCCAAATAGTGTTGACATATTCCAGTATCTGTAAATATTTGTGTATAATCAACAATTTCACGTAATTTTTTAACATAAAACTTATCTTGAAAGCCACAGTCTTTGTCGATGGAACATATTAATTGATATGATTCCAGATTAATTCGTTTGCGATCAAATAGTAGATGTTGAGTTTCAAGAAATTTGCAACCAGATTTTTCATCTTCAAGTGTTTCTGTAACCAACGATTTCGTTCGCTCCATTCAGTTACGTCAAGTATTTTATCTACAATATTCCTATCGATACAATCATTAAGAATGCCGGCTAGGGATGTGGGTGTGGGTGTAAATATTTTACTTAAATGTACTTGCAAGCACCCTTTTCTGGAAGCTAAAAAAGGACTCTGTGCGAAACCCTGATGGGTTTTTAATTCATTTCAGAATTCGGAAGGCAGTAGAGATTCCCTGTGGTACCTTTATTTTTTTTTTCTTTGTGGAGTAATCGATAGTTTCTCGAAAGAACTAGTGATTTGAATCCATCGGATTCTATGCAAATAAGAAGAGGAACTGCTTCGAACATTCAATGAAATCAAGTGTTAAATTAACTGGCGTACGTTTTTTTGTTTGAAATCTAATATCTAGTAGTATACTATGTAGCTGTCTTTATGATGCTTGAAATACTCTCTTTGCTCTTAGAAATGCCCCTAATAACGAGCACATTAAAGTAAAATAATCAACATCATCAAAACCAAAGCAATTTTACTGATGGTTTCTTCCCACTTGGTCAGGTGTTTTGTAATTCAGGCGAGCACGTTGTTTCTCATACTGTTTTTTTTTGCGTTTTGCATCACGGCGAGAATTGGATCTCCTTTCTCCTCCTTTCTCTTCCTTTACCCTTCTTTTTTCTCCTTTTTTTAATTTTTTTCTTCTCTATAAACTTTTTGAGGAACTCTACACAGCAGTAAATGATGCAAGGCAAACATACAAGAAGACCAATTGTAAATAAGAAAAAAAAAACATTTCAGCATGAAATTCGGTTCCTAGAAATCATGTACACATATTTATTCTATGCGATGTGCAATAGTGGGTGTGGGTGTGGGTGTGGGTGTGGGAGGGTATGGGTGTGTGGGTATGGGGTGTGGATGTGGAAGTGGGCTTGGGGGAGTAGAGTGTGGGTGTGGGTGAGAGAAGGCAGCAGTCACAGCCACACACACCTGTCACACCCACACCCACACTTCAAGTTTTCATATCGATATATACTATATGGCCTCACTAACAGTATTTCAGTTTTTATTCGATCCCAGAATAGTTCGAAAAAATGGTGATTATATGGAATTAGAAGATCTATAAGACTGCTTCTAATTATGAAATCAGAATTTCAAAACCTTCTGTCATAGCAGAGAAAAGTAGGGTTCAAGGGTCCCAATTAACCATTGTCACCTGATCATGGAGATATTCGCTTCTCTACATAAGTAAAAGTCTGTGAGAAACAAACAATATTTCTAAATGTGTAATTGGGCCCAAGCTACAAAACCAAGATATAAAAATGGCACCTCAGTGGGGTGGCAGATTCGGCACCTTAGCGGGTGGGGTCCTTTTCAGTAGAAAAATGCATATTGTAGTTAACGCATGACAAAAGATATAAATCAAAGAGAAAAACTTGCGCTTCTTGCCGTGATACTTTGTCATCCTCTTCGCTCTGAAACCAGCAGTATTGACACGGTTTCTTTTCGATAATTTGTATACATGATGAACTTCAACCAACAACAAAGTATGGTCACGAGCGGTGCTTATCAGTTGCAAATATTCACTTGTAAGATAGAATTGGTGCCCAAAAAAGAGGGCCGCAAGCGTCTGAAACGATTCTTACAGAAACTTGAAAAACTATCGGATACAATCACCGAAGCCTACCGAAAGTTGCGGTCCTAAAGCATGTCTGCAATGGGTATTGTAGTTCGAAGCTGCCACCCTAATTAAGAATATGATCAAACTAAGAGTACACTCTAAAGCTAAGATGCCAACTGAGGACAAGAATCGAACATAACTGTCGTAAAAATGAGTGCTGCTCCATGAAAAATTTTGGGATGGTACAGAACAATGAGCAATAGCTGAACGAGAAGTTTGACTTGATAGAGTCACTACTAAACAGAACTAGTCTGATAGATCTCGATATCTAGGTTGAAGTTGATAATGTAACTAATTCTGTCACTTGAGAGAGTAAGTTGTATCGGAAGTTGACTTTCTACCGAGATAGGTAGCAGAATGATGATTTGAACTGAAAATTAAACGAAAATAACGACTGGAAAAGGAGTCTGAATCAAAGGAAGGATACACACGACGATGGTAGCCAAGGCAGCTATTGAAAGTGATTCCCAAGTTTCTGCGAGGATCAGAAACGATCCTGATCACAAGAAATCACCCAAATGTCGATTTTTGACGAGAAATATGTGCATGGACAAGAAATGCTTCCAAAAGTGGCAGTAGAAACCAATATCTTCTGTCATGAGCAGAAGAGACCGTTGAGCTCGGTTTTAATAGGGTGAACGACATCAAGCAGTGTAGTATGGCTTGTGAAGCCTGTATATTTTACCTATCCTGTGCAACGATAGGAAAAAAATAAAACCGTGATATTATGTACATTTTTCCAACCATCGATTAGCTCTCTCTTTCTTTGCTATTCAAGCTGTCTGATCAATAGACGATAGAACAAGAAAAACAATCATAATATTTTTGTGGAAAAAGACTCAGTGTGTCTAAATAATATATGATCATGCTTTATCTCACGTATACGGTTGAATGCACGCAAGCCAAACATTGCTTCGATATGTACATAAGCCAAATAACGCTTTCATTTTCTTTATTAAACAACGTCGATACATTATCAACGTGTTATATTCGTCATTACAATATACGTCGTATTAATAGACGAAGCAGATGTAAGTCTTTTGATATTGCAGTATTTCTCGTAAGCTCTTTTACTCTATCAGTGCTCAGAAGATTTTTCTATCCTTAATTGATACCAACAATTAAGTATAGTTTATGTGGGATGAAAAGAAGAAAATGAAAGTGAATATTGGCAAATTTTGTCAATTTTATGAAAATAGCAATCAAGTTAGTGACTTGTTCTCCTTAACCCGGATCGTTTGCGGCTATTCGTGAATTTAATGCAAAGGATAGCACGTAATATGCTACTGAAATTGGTCCTGATTATTCGATAGTTATAAGAAAACCTTGATGATTTGTGTCCGTGTTCTTTATGATTCGGACAGACACCGGAGCTATTTGTTGTGCATAGGTAGCTATTAGAACTCCTTTAAAAAATGTGAAGACGAGCAGATTAGGAATACTTCGACAACACTCTTCGCAACTCTTGACGATCGAAGTAATTCGAGTCTTGAAGCCGTACATATTTGTTATGAAATGCCATTATGATTCCACTAAGAGGTGATATCCATGTCAAATCTTCGTATCTCGCCGGTTTTTAAAGGCATAATTAAAGTCATGTATGTTCAAAGAAAGAGAAAGATGTCTTTTGAAACGACAGAGGAAATGGATAAAAATTGACGAAGGTAAAGTTAGCACCAATTTCGAGTAAAACCTTCCCATATTGCTCAGGAACATGTTCCAAATGTCAAAGTGGTGTTCCGTATACATTTTGATGTGCGCTATCCCATGGGGACATCGGATTTTCAATATGCCAAACTGTCAACAAAATAGTCGGAAAATACTGGGTTTTCACCATGAGATTTAAATGTCTCTTTAGTAAAGCCTTCCCATATTCGTTCAGGAACATGTTCCAAAGGTCAAAATGGTGTTTCAAGTAGATTTGGATGTGCAATATTTTGAAATGAAGTGTGAGAACGCTTTTTTTGCACGTGCACAATATTTGAATACAACATTTGACGGAAAACATCAGTCAGAGCTTTTATATACATGGTATTAGAAATATATATATATAAATGAAATAAACAGGAGTTTTTCTGCTGGGATGTGTTCTTCGATGTACTTATTCAAATGTCGAAATGTATAGGGATATATTCAGATTACATGTCAAATCTGAAAGTTACTTTGAGTAGGAGCTTCTTTCAAGGATCGCAGTTCGATTGAAGACTAGATCTCAGAATTCCAACCAGGCCACCATGCCTGCCTATTGCCTATGATAGGCACAGGCCATGATTTTAAGATCTGGTCTATCACAGGTAGGCCGCTTAAAATGCCAGACCTTCTGGCCTGGCCTGGACTGGCCTGTCTGCTTTTCTTTTGCAATAAAATCTTTCTATCACATAGAGAAATGTCTTTCAAAGAAGCTATCAAACTGAGTTAATTCTCAAGGATAGCATCCGATGAGTGCGAATTAAAGAGATTATTTGAGAAAAAAGTATCTGTCAATGACTTAAACAATTGAACAGATTACAAATATTAATGGTTATTAACATAAAAAAGGTGGTCGATAGGCTATGAAGCCGACTTGATCGAAAGCTTTTTTTCGACACAAAATTATTTCATATGTACAGCTTAAGGGATCACTGGAATAACTTGACTCTATTGTATCTGTTTGCAATATTTTGAGATCGTTTGATTTAGTCTAACAATATATTAACTCCAGCTGCTGGCGATCACCTGTTCCTTTTTTGTCTGTCGACATATTAACGATCATTCGGATTTTCGTATAATCCTGTAGAAATGCTTTAAGCCTTCTGAAATGCTAACAAGATATCAAAAAAATTTACTACTGGAAAACACTTCAGGAAAACTATTCTATCGATACGATTTTTAGTGGTTTTGACCAACATTTTATAGATTTATATCAAAAGAAATATTATTTAAATAAAAAAATAATCCTATGTAAACCAGAAATTAATCCTGCACAGATTCATTCGACTTTAGGTCTTTTCATTGACTTTATGTTAGGAAGATTGACTCTAATTTCCCTGAACTTTACATAAAAAAAAACGCAACTTGTCAAAACAGTGTTTTGATAATTGAACTGAAGCTTATACTGGGTTCTAATGGCATTGTGTAGTCTCAAATAGTTTGCCTTCGTATGAAACTTGTTTTGTGGCGTAATTCTTTGGGAGTGCTAGACTCATTTTTCCAAGAAAAAGTCCATGAAAAGTCGGAAAACTCCGTTCAGTCTACTTAGTACGAAACAATAATCGTAGAATTATTTTGTTTTGATTTTCTAGTCTTACTTTAACTAACGAGCAAAATTTTTGGTAGCTAAGAACTCTGGTTGTATTCTAATTCTTACAAATTATAGATAAGAACAGAGCAGTCACTGTGTAATCAGCAGTTTTACAACTGTTGCATTTCATATCAGAAAATATCCGTTACTCTCAAGTAAATTGATCCATGAGCTGATTGAAATTTCTATGAAGTGTAACACATTGAACACAAATCGATCCAACTGGTGAATGATGAAGGCCATCAATGGATCATACTCCCGCCAATGTATTAACAACTTTCTGATCTCATCATTGAGTAGTCCTTAGTTCATTGTCTATCCTCTGTAAAAAATCAGCTTCTTAAAACTATGTTCTGAATTCTAACAAAATTTTCTCGTCAAAATTACTCTTGCTTTCGTGTTAAAAAGATATGCATTTCTGCTTTTTCCTTGACTAATCTTATTTCTATTATCATATGAATTCTTTTTCAACGTATACCATTCGATAGAAAAAAGAACGATCTACAAGATGATGTACTTTTTATCGAAAACACAGCTTGAAAAAGATCTGAATTTCAACAAGTACTCATGTGCTGGTGCGGATCTTCAATAAGTCTTGTTTTTCTCCACCATAATAAGATCAAAACTAGCTTTCGAATATGTCAACGAAAAGAGCGTTGGAAGCTGTACAACACTGGCTATTTGATTGATTTTTAAAAGGGATGCGTTACATTGAAGGCGATTTGACCACGACGATTGACCACACTGGGAACCACCGATGGGTCCCATCGTGGTGAGTGTGTTAATACTTAATACTCTTCTAATCTTATTACAACATAGACTGGGAAAAAGAATTCATAGACCTGTCACAGTTAGGTCAGGCCCACTAAAACCCGACCTGGTTGGACCTCTGCTAGATCTAATATAATTAATTTTAAGCAAGGAGTTCAATTAAAACCATATTTTTATAGCGCACATTCCAGTAAAAAATATTGTTGACTCAGGTTTTAGAAAGCGAACGGATTTCTAGTAGAAATTTCAAGGAGTATGGCGCTGTTTCACAATAGTGTCGTGAATGCGTTTTGCTTCGTGGCCTCTCAGAAAATTCAATATTTTATGTTTTTTAGGCGCATGTGGATATTGCCGCCATACTATGGGTCCTTAGACTATTGTTGAGTATCAATGTGGGAATATCAATTTGATTAGATGTATTTGTGACAAAAATGTTCATTCGGACCCGGATACCATTGTGCACAACGGGATCCACGCCAACATCAACGCATACACATCCATCCATTCTTTTGACACGTTGAATACTCGCTGTTTTGAAGAGTGTAAAACAGTATAGCACTAGAGGATCCAAGGCTATCCCCATAATATAGCACTTGAGGGCCCAAGGCTATCTGCATATAATAGTGCATGAAGACGCAAGGGTACCTTCATATAATAGGATTTAGGAGACCCAAGGATGTCTGTATATAATAGAATTTGAGGAATCAAGGGTACCTTCATATAATAGGAGATAAGGATCCAAGAGTTCCTTCGTATAATAGGACTTGGAGAATTAAGGGTACCCGATACAATAGGAGATTAGGACCTGAGAGTACCTGTATAATTAGATCATTATTGTTATATCCTATTAACGATTAAGTCGAAATAAAATGATATCATATTCAAATCACAGACTTAGTCACTTAATATTAAATGAATTAAGTGTTAAGAGAAAAACTTATTTCTTAATATTAAGTGTTAAATCTAACTTGACACTTAATATTAAGTGATTAAGTGATGCGCTGAAACTTTTTTTCATTAATATTAAGCGTTAAATAAATAACTTAATTAAGTAACTTAATGAAGTGAGATTAAAAATAAGACCCCACTCCTAGTCATGACAGACAAGGTTGGCCAGACTGTAGAAAATGGAAGGCACAAAGAGACTCAGTTTATCTTTAGCCTGTCGTGGATCGGTCATGCCTAGGCAAAGCAGGTCTGTTTGGATCGCAGATGCTGATTCTCAGCAAACCATAAATAGAATGCTTGAAAAGAGGTTGATGATTTATCACTACTATTCCTAAAACAAACCCACAAAACCATATAAGTCGTGCCTGAACGACAGTGTTAAAGTTAAGCAACAAACATCAGCTTAAAAACGACTAGTTATGTTATGGAGATAGGAATTAACAAATTGTTGACTCAGTGTTCATACACAACGTCAAAACCTAACAATAAAAAGTGCAAAGAAGTGTTGAGCAGTTACAGAAATCATGTTGAAATAAGGTTGATAACGTTACAAATATGACGTGTGCGAAGACATTCAAAGGACCTAGACATCATAGCGTCATAGGGCTCGAAAAGTTGTGGGTGGGTATTATACCTGAGACAATTTCTGAAGATCCTAGATATTATGGTTGCAAAGACCTGAAAAGTTGTCAGTATTGTGCGCGAGACGACCTCTACAAGTCACATACATAGTGCTTGTAGAGCGTTCAAAAAGTTGTGACTACTATGTTCGAAAACACCTCTAAGAGTCATAGATATCAAGGTTTAGAATAGCTCGAGAACTATTGCTTATTATATCCGAGGAAGTCTCGCAAAGTCATTAGATATCATGGCCAAATATGGTTCAAAACGTAGTCAATATTATCTCTAATTAGTTGGGTACTAATTTATTAATGCGTAATTATTAACGAGTAACATATTGTTTTAGTATCATAACTTTAAAAATATGGAAGATGTTTTAATGGTAAAATGTTGATAAGTAAGTGAGTTCGAGCTTCCGAGTTTAGGTTTCGAACTTACTTTTTTGACTAAATTATATTAAACAAGTTTTTATTTGAAGTGAAAAGAGCACCAAAGAATTCGAAGAAGAAATAGGACAAATTCCCCGATTGAAAACCAATTCCACTTTAATTCATTTGGTTTAACAGTCTACACAGAAAAGGAGAAAAACAGATATATTATGCAAACAGGACTCTAATTTGATTGGTTCATATTTTCTATCTGAAGTGAACCATATATCTTTGGCTAGCGTGTTTTATTCACTTCCAATGCCCGACTTGAGGGCCTAAGGGCACTTCTGTATAATAGTCCTTAAGAACTTATGAGTACCCCTGTATAATAGGATTTGAGGGCCTATGAGTACCCCTATATAATAGATCTGAGCGCCCAAGGGTATGGCTCTATAATATCCATTGAGGACCTATGGATACCCATATACAACAGGACTTAAGGGTCATTCCAAAATGTAGCTCTTAAGAGTCCAAGGATACCTCTAAAATATAGCACTTGAGGATCTAAGAGTAACTCTAAAATACAGCAGTTGAGAACCTAATGATACAGCCAGGTCAACATTCGTATCCGGGATCCAGAGGATCCGTAGGATCCCCCGATCCGACAAGTCGCTTTTTTCCCCTTGAAGCGTTTCATTCCCCGCTTTTGGAACGAGAAACGCAAAAGCGGCATCCCTATTTGCAATGTACACGTACTTTTTTACTTTTTTTTTTAGAAAACATGACTTTTATGAATTCGTTATCAAAATCACGAGCAATTTGGAGATGGAAATCAAATACTAATCCCTGGGCAAATACTGAACCTGACACATGGGAACAATATTCAGATATTGAAAGTTATATCATCGAAAATGCACATCAACAAAATCAAAATAAAGTTGAATTGGATGATTTTTGGATTGATTTTAATAAACAAATTCAAATCAATAAACAAAATCCGAATAAACAAAGACTCAGTAGGCGCAAAATCATGGACATATCGGATGAACATATTAGAGAACACAGATTTGCAATGCAACAACCAAAAAGTCGTTACCAATCATTGAGCCACGACCCATTTCGTTCGTTTATTCACAATTCAAGATTTAATTTGATTTCAGATGATGCAGTAAACGATGAAATGATTGAAAAAGCAGCTCATGGTATTGAAGTAGATGGTACAAAATTGAATAGAAAACAAGAAGCACAATGCATTGCAAATGAATTAAGAAAGGTAAAAAATGGAAGTACAAAAGAAATCTTGGACTGCTGCGTTAAATTATATACAGCTGAAAGTTTTTGTACAAATTGATTAACAAAGTCATGCGAGAAGCTGAAATGTGTAAAGGAATGTTTTGCACGAAGAGAGATCGAGAATATGGTCAAACATTAGGTCCACTTTGTGGTCTATTAGAGAAATATCTTCGTGATAGTCCAAATCAAGAAGATATTATTGTTTATCGATGTGCTACATTAACAAACGAGATGATTCATGATTATAAGACCAATCCTGATTGGTCTGTTTGGTGGGACGCATTCTCAAGTACAACAAAAAGTAAAGACAAAGCATTACAATTTCATGGTAATACTTTATTTGTAATTTATATTCCTGGCCGGCGACTACATTGTTCAGGTGTGGATATTTCGTCGTTGTCAGTATATCCAGGTGAAGAAGAAGTTTTACTACAACTTGCTATACAGGTCTCTATAAAAAAGGTTGAGTACAATCCAAAAATTAATAAACATGTGATAAACTTAGAAGTTTGTCATTGCGGTTGCATTGGTGCCAAATTAAAAACAGGTCACAAATCATATTATCATAAATACTGAATATAATTTATTATTTATGATATTAATTATATGAATTATTACTTTATGCAACGCTTTATGTTAACTTGTAGTAACAAAACAAAAGTTGAATAATAAATGTGCACTTACAACCAAAGCATGTTGATATTTATCGATTAAATAATATTTATCTTTTTTTGTTTTTTTACAATCTTTTATTATATACTTTCTTTTGAATATCAATAATGACAATATTAATATTAATAGGCAACAATAATAATAGTGATAAAATGCATATAGATTTAGTTTTCATAAATAATACAATTAGTTCAAAAAAGAAGAAAACATAAAAGCAAGGCCACAGAATCGCCGGCTGTTATTATAATAATATTAGGAGGATCATCAGTTGTTATACTTTTCCTTGGTCTTGCACTTGATAAATTGAATTCACGTTATTTTTAAAATATTATTAAGAAATTAAAAGATATGAAAAAAAAGACGAAATAAGAAATATAGATGTACACTAGAAAAAAATTAAAATAAAAAAGCTGGTTAGAATGACTTCTAATACGGTGAATACAATAATATATATATGAATGTGGCATGTTTGCGAGGGTGTATGAGGATATGAGTCCTGCATATCATAATGGAGATTTCGACCTCGCTAAAGGGTCATTATCAGATGGTTTTGACTTTGTGATACTTGTTGGAGATGAACTATGCTTTGTCAATGGAAAAATACTGGTCCTATTTAGAATACATAAAGAGACAAGATTCCCAAAGTTGAAAGGTGTCTTTTTTTCTTTATTAAATCATTGAAAAAAATGGATTTAGAGCAATAAGTAATAATGCATTACAGGAGATTTATATCAGTTGAAGTTTTTTATGCTGAATTTTTGATATGAAACATTGAATGAGTGCTATGTTTGTTGTTTCAACTAGTTACATTCCTGATACGTTCCTGTAAATACGAACAGCGACGGACTAATTTTTTAGTCAAATTTTGATTGTTTCTTGTGCCGATAATGAGTCGAGCGTTCGTTAGGGTGTGGGGTGTGGGTGTGAATGTGAGTGATGAGAATACTAGATTCACACCCACACCCCAAAATCTCAACTATGATAATATTAAATTAACTCAATTAACAGACTTCTAGAAATGGCAAACTAACGTCGGCTGGACGCCATCCCTCCCAATCGTGAAATCGTTCCCGTTTAAGCCGAAATTCTTCAGTCCAGACAAATCCAAACAGAAACGCTTTTATACAGGAAAAACAACAACATATAGCAATCAAAGAAAAATTTCTAGTAGAAATGCACGGAGAATTTACTGCAGAAATGATAAATTTTGTAGGAGAAATGGATGAACGATTTCTACTCTGTCTAGCAGAAATCTATAATGCACAAAGAGAAATCGATAAAACACTTTCAGTATATAAGTAGAAATGAACTACAGAATCAAAATGTACGAAACCCTTGCTAAATGTAAAATACACACTATTTTACACTTTGGTCATGAAAACAAAATATACGGAATACACAGTCTATACAGAATTTATACTTTGTGTTTAATTCATATATCTGTTCCTATAACAGTTAATGTTGTTGTCTGTGAACAGTAAAATGTACAACGCGGTCGCTTTCGGTCAATTTTAGTGTTGGCTGATATGTCTTTTTGTTTTCTTAAATGGGAATGTGAAAATTATTCTTTGTTTTTGAGCTTGTATGAAAAACTTTGATCTCACTACACTTTGGTACCTTTTGCTTGAAAAAAACTAAGTGTACACTTACAGTTTGCTAAGTCAACCAAAACGTACCAATAAACTTCGTTTGGAAATTCGATTCGGAACCCTGGTTCTGATTAGACTTTTCATAAAATCTATGCGCTCTGCTGAATAATGTCTATTTTAGAGATAAGTGGCTGTGGGAATTTCCTGAATAACTTCTCATAGGAATGGGATAGAGATCTGCAATTTTTACTGTTGGAAAAAAAAGATAAAGACGTATTGAACCCTATATCGAAGGATTTTTCTAATAACTTTTCTAAAGGTTTTACAGAGAACTTCAAGAAAAACAGCATGCCTCTCGTGGTTAGGATATTAATTTATTGATTTTTCAGGAGTATGCTAGAACTGACAAACAAACAGCTACAAGACCACATCAAGATTCTATTCATAATTGCTACCAGTACGATATCCAAACCATGGTAGATATAATTTACCACCTGATTTTTTTCATTAAAATAATCGAATAAATAGAAGTTTTTGTAGTATTTAGATAGAAAAATCTCATTTTCAACATAGAAAAAAAAGCAATTCTTTGAAAATGCTCGACTGAAACCTTTAGAAAAGTTGTTAGAAAAATGTTTCTGTACATGGTTCCATGTGTCTTCATCTCCTCTTTCCAATGGTGACAACTACAGATCTCTGTCTCATTCCTATGAAAAGTTATTCAAAAAATGCTGATGACTGTTCAACTCTGAAATGGACATTAGCAGAAAGTTTAAAATTTTCATGATCGAATATTTGTGAAATCGTGACATGTAGGTTTTGAAACTGGTACCGATTTTAACTTTGCCACTTGATATTTATTTTTCTTTACTAAATAATCGTTGCATCTTTCCTTTATTCTAGTATCTTGATACACGTAGTCGGACTTGAATGTGAAGAAAACAACTTGTGTAGTGTTGCAGCATTACATGTTCATCTTTTATATGTGAACATCATAAACTGAATTTTATTCGACAAGAAGGATGTAGGTGTGAGTGCGGGTCTTATCTTTACCGGTAGCCACACTCTAGCCACACCCACACCCTAGTATGTGTTAATTTCAAAATTCTATTGAAATAATTTTAATAAACAAAACAGTTCCATTTGAGGTTTATTGTGAATTTTTAGTTGCATATCCTTTATTTAAATGAATAGATCAATATATATACTTGGTTGTTTAAGTCTTATTTAATAATGATGATAAGATTTCAAAAGTAACGAAAGTTTCAAATAAAACACAAAACAAGACAGATTCGTTTATTGAATTTAATCTATGATTTTCATCATCTTTCATTCTTATCAATATATAGAAAAACGTTATTTTTATCAATAATTATCATATATTGTTAAATAATCAATAAAAAATGCCAACCGAAAACAAGTGAAGATTTAACATCAAAATAAATGTTTTTTTCCTTGGATGTATTAAAATAGAATTTAACTAGAGGCCCCTGTGAAGGGTTGGACTCAATGGGGAGAAAGCGAGACCCCTGGATTGCGTACTCCCCTGTACTTCCACTGTACTCCACTGTGCTTTCCTGTTCTCCACTGTGTTCCCCTGTACTCCTTTGTACCCCTCTGTACTTCATTGTTCTCCCCTGTACTTCCACTGTACCACCATTGGACTTCGAAATTACCTAAGTCTCACATTTTTCTCCCTTAGTTGGAATAATATTATAGAAAAAATTGATTTAATTTACATAAGAAAAAAGTTTCTGAATGTAAAATATAGAATTTAGATCGCTGCTAACAATGTTAATTCAGTGACGTTTTTATTTCTTATAAATATAGTAATAATGATTGGACAGATAGAACGTATATACGTAATGAATGAGCAGACATAACGTAAATGCATAATGAATGAACATATACGACATACATATATATATATGTATACTTCTTTTCTCGTTCTGTGACCAATCACATGAAAGTTCCCGGCGAACTGAAAAAAACTTGTACATAATAATATAGATATTTCGATAAATTTTTTTGATTGTAAAACTTAAATGAATATTGAACTGTTTTATTTTATTTTCAGTTCGATTATTTTAGAAGAAAAGAAAATTCCACATCAATAGAAAGTTTTTATTTATTTTTTCTATGAGTCATTTAAAAGTATCATTTTACAATTATTCGATGGTGTTCATCCACCAAAAGAATCATATGACTGTTATTTTTTTCTGATCTCACTAGACCATTGTTGTGTGTGACACAGAGAGATAAGATAGATAAAAAGTTTATTATTGATTTGATTCTACGTCTACAAATTCTAGTAGTTAAATTACTGTTTTACTTTTTATATTTTGACAATTGAGCATCATATGAAAATTTTTGAAAATCAGCCAACAAATAAATCACAAAGAAAAGCATTCCGATCCAAAATCATATAAATTCATTTTCATTAAATCACATTCTATTCATCATAGCAATAAAAATAAATACGTCATATGTCTATCATAATAAATATCTATATTTATGTACACATGCTCAATGTTACGATTGAACGATTTAGTTTTCAATTGCGACATTTCTAAATGAGAAAATATTTTCACGTAAACAATTAAGTTTAATCCAAATCGTTTAAGAATAGCAAAAGATAAAAGTATTTAAAAAAAAAGAAATTTAATTATTTCTAAACCCGATTCTGAAAGAACAATATGAAAAAATAAAATACAGATCTTTAACACGTAGAATTTCTATACAGGTTTTGACATTTTTTGTTTACTTAAAAAAATTTTGAAAATTTTATTGCAAACAATCCATTCATTAACTTTTCTCTGTTATCTAAATTGATAGTTTTTCATTGAGAACGGGGTGTGGGATGGGGGTATTCTCTTCATTAACACCCACATCCATCTAATGATTTTTTAATCCTTGGCGTCTGACGAGTTAAATATTCGAAAAGAAGGTTTGTATGGTCCATTAGTCTGTTTCATCGGAAGTGAGCATGTAACGAATCTTCAGCCTTTGACATCAAGTGCGTGAAATTTTTGAATAGACGGTTACTGAACTGTTTTTTTGTCTGATTAATGATGAATACATAATGATATTCAATCTCTAATGTACAGCGAGTTCAATATTTGAATAGAAGGTTCGTACAAACTATTCGTTTGTTTCATGATCTATGAACTTTTAACAAATCTTCAACTTCTAATATTAATCGAGTTGAATATTGGAAGAGAAGATTCCTAAGAACCATTTATTTGTTTCATGATCAATAAACATTTAATAAATGATTAATATTTGATGTCAAGCTAGCTGAATATTCGAACACAACCTTGTTGTGAACTATGCATTTGTTTTATGTTTAATGATCATCTAATAAATATTGAATCTTCGACATCAGATGATTTAAATTTTCGAGTAGAATGTTGGTACGACCTATTTGATTGTCTCATAGTTAATGTATATTCAGTGAATCTTCAGTTTCTAATGTCAATCTGGTGAAATTTTCCAATAGAAAGTTACTTTGAATTATTCTATTGTCTTATGATCGTTGAACATATACTGAATCACTAGTTTCGTATATACAGACAGCATCTCATCGAATTAAGACTTTGTTCACTGTATTCAATTTAAACGTGATCAGGATAGAATTCATAGTTGAATACTAATCTATGAAAAACAGAGCAATATCTGAACAGCATAGTGACTAAATCTTGTATGTTGATTTTTACACGTGCTTTCAAACAATTATTGAAATACTGTCTTTCAACATAATATCATTCTTTTCTTTTACACGGACTATCAATCTAAACTTGATACACAACCAAAGTTAGACAAACGACGTCATCAACAAAAAAAATTTGTTTATGCTCAAACTTCTTCCAATATTTATTAACGTTTTCTCATTACTTAATACTAACACTAATTACATATCCTCTTATATTATCTTCTATTTATCATTTCCAATAAATATTTTAGATACCGAAAATCATGACACTCATTTTGATATCGAAGAAGAAATAATATGTTTTCAACTCCCTGCAAGACTATGAAATAGCGTTAGTCTTGCTTATCTAAACTTTCTTCATGCATCTTGTTCAATGTAAAAGATATGTGTTCACTTCTGACAACTCATTTGGACGATTTACTGTTTTGAGCTACAGATATAGACGAGTCATTAAATGTATAAGGTAAATTCTAGAATCTAGAAAGACAGTTATTCGACATTCACAACTTCTACTTAGGGAAAAGCAAATTTATATAAACTCTTAGGACCAGTGTCCAAAGACATAAAAATAACGTACCTTTGTGATTTTTTTGTAATCTGCATTGTTCTCTATTGGATATTTGTATGAATTACAAACATATAAACAGACATATGTGATACAATGACAACATAAAAAGAAAGCGAAAACCAAAAAAAAGAAACAATAATGTCAATAATAATTTGTTATAGTTTCAAATTGTTCTGCTCCACAGACATATGGCAAGTGTTTGATAAAGTGTGCAGTGTGGATGTGATGCGGGAGTGACGAGATCTTTTGTTTTGTAAAGTCAGCAGAATACTGTCAAAATCTATTCTCAACTTCTCACTTATTGCTAGTGCCCTATACAAATATAATTCTTCCACTTACGGACCATACATCAAATATCAAATTCAAAATATTCAAAATGTTTACTGAAGAACAAACATATTCTTACCATAGGCCTTGTTCATCGACTTCTCAACAATCAACTTTTTTTTAAAGCTACAAACATACCATAAAGATAATCCCTCATGGAGTCGTTGAACAGTGTCATAACTATTTACACGATAATCATTTCGTCTAAGAGTCTGATCGTAAAGCATTAGAAGCACTAACAAGTAAATTTCAAACGATTGATGAATGGACGCGGGTATTGTTCTTCTCTTAGAACACGCACACCCTGCTGCATCATCGTATGCTGAATGGAATATTTCTTCATTTGGCTATGATACGCGATGATAGGTCTTTGTTTATCAAGTTCTGAATATTCGCTAGGCATTTTTCACTTCTACGGTGATTTCATTCTTGAAAATCATCTATCTCTGTGTGTGGTTATTAGAGTATTGCATCATGTATTGATAAGAATAAAAAAGGAAGATTGATGTAAAAGAATGACCTAATTTTTTATTCTTTCCATTGAAACGAATGAATACTGTGGATCTGTGCTATTCATGCAAACTATTGACAAATGAGTCTTCAGATGACTTGTATGAATTGGTTCATTATTCCTTTACTGTAACCATCAATCTTGAAAGGCAGACACTGATTTAGATACAAGTGCTATAGAGTTTTGAATTATGACCGCCTGTTAAGAGAAATATTTCAAAATGAATATTCTTCCTGAGTTCAGATAATTGTCTGACGCCCTCTTATTTATCGTGACAAGAAATGTTCAATGGATTGAAATCGAGAAATTTTCTCGAGAACCCGATCGATTTCTATTGTTGTGAACAGTAAAAGGACATTTTAAATATGATCCATACAAATTCTCAAATTCCCTGATAGATTACTGTCATAGTAGTAACAAATTTATTTCTTAAACAGAGATCAATGTAATTAATAAAGTTAAAATAAATAGCAATTGGGAGTTGAAGATTCATTAGAAAAAAGTTATTTGTAATTTGTTTGCTATTAATAATAAATAACAAAAACGTTACTGTCGTTAACAATAATAACTGTCGTTAACAATAATAACAACCAATTCACACGGCTAGCACCCACACTCACACCCCACACCCACATACACCCTTTAATATGTTGCTAAACTAACAATGAAAAATAAAGTAGTTTTTATCCTTGAATTTACTTATGACTTTTCTCAATAACTTGTACTTTTTTCAAACTATTCATATTTATTTTAAAATGATCATATTGATCTCTTGATAATTGATATTCAATTAAATTATCCAAAATAACTTCGATTAGACTTGGTTTCTCAATGGAATATTAAGAATGATTTATTTAAAAAAGACAAGTAAAAGATTGTCCATCTATTTGTTTGTATAATTTGCAACACTACAGAAAAAAAGTTATATTGCCGCATCGTAGACGAAAGTTACCAACTGTCAAAGAAGTCGCTAAGATCCTTGTTATTTTTGCACCTGAAAGATAATAGTTGATAAGAACAAAAGATGAATATCCAAAAATACCCTTCTACAAATTGTTTCTTGCTTATTTTCTGTTTGTTATTGAGATCAAACATGGCAAACATCTCTTCTGCAACTGTCTCTGGAACAAAATTAGTTACTGAGTCAGTAGCTTGGTATTTTTTCTCAAAAAGAAAAAAAGAAATAATTCGGCGAGCATTACACTAAGAAAAGAAAAAGAAGAATCTTACAGTTGTCTCCAAGAAGTCCATTATCTCGTCATAACTAATTCGTCCATCGTTTGACGAATCTAGTCTAAAAATGAAAAAAGAAAACTTGATTAATCATGTTTTTGGAGCCTGACAAATGGAGAAAACAAATTCTATATTGTATTAGAAATTTCTCTTCCGTTTTCGTACTCTAATAGGTTTTTTCATTTGAATAGCGCCTTTTTATAGGCTATTTATTATGTCTAGATGTTTGAAAAAAACTTACATTTGGAATACAAGTTCAAGTCTACTGTCCAAATCTTCTTTATTTCCCATGGCAATAATTAACACAAATTCACTGAAATCAATTGTACCATCACGATTCTTATCAAATACAGAAAACATCACACTAGAACATTATACACGATTACGATAAAATGTAACGAAATGTATTAACATACTAAGGTACATCAGTCTTTTCCTCTTCTGATTCCATGAATGCTTTAGAACACTTAAGGAATTGGTTTTTATCCATTCTGCCTGATGGACATTGACGTTTGAAGTCCTACAGAGAAAAAAAACATTATTCTAAAGACATGTCTTTGAAAAATATTTCACTGCTTACATCATATATATCTCGTATTTCTAAAAAGAGACAAAGAAAAGTTTTAGATCATAATCATATCTCAATTCTACTTACCTTCTTCAGTTAAATTACTACTGGTTTTAAGTATAGCTATTTCTAATAAGAGAATACTTTTGCTACATCAATTACAATAAATAAATAGAGTACCAAACCTTTATCAAGAAGTTCGTCAGATGCTCTCGTCGTAGATAGTGAGCTACCCATAATTTTGATGGACACAGTTGTTATTAAATGTAAAAAGTGAATATCTGAAAAACTAATTTGAAATTGAACGAATGCTGTTATCTAGTATCTCAGCTATGCTGCTGGGGTCATGTTGTATGTGTTGTTGTAATTATTTGTCTTGTTGAATAAAGTAATATTTACCGGTAAATTGGCAATATATATATAGAAAGAGAAAGCGAAGAAAAAGAAACTCGACAAAAGTCGATACGATCTTGGAATATTTGTTATATGAAAATATGAGAAGAAAAGCGATGAATGGTACAAGTGAATGCGAAGGCAAAACATAGAGAGAACCAATGGACGTCAAACTGTGGAATTATTTTTGCGACATACATATTTAATCTCGCTCCTAGTGGAACTAATTATAGTCAAAGAACAGAGAAAAAACGAAATATATGTGCAAATTGCTGTGATTGATAATGACAAAGGCATGCATATATGAGTCTCTACTTCTTTCTTAAACAAATATAATACGATACGAAAAAAAGAACTTTTGTACATTCTTTTTTTTTAATCTTAAATAGAAATCATTTAATGATGATTATTCGACTTGTTGGAGTGACGATTTCATGATAAATCTATTCAATGAATGAACGACAACAATCAAAAAGAACTGTTAAATTATTAATAAAAATATACTTTATTATATTATAAGAAACCAAGCGACTATTGAGTAGTGAAAGACACAAATTTTCTATAATAAGATCTTTCATAAACATTGAAAGTGCTCCAACTACACTATTATTATGTTTTATTTAATTGATTAGAATTCGGCATCTTGTGCAAATATTTCTCTTGAAAACAATATAATTTATATAGAAAACAAATCAAATCTATATACTATTTTTGTTGTATCGTAGTTTTTACATTGAATTGATTTTTGATATGATTCTGTAAGATTTATTTATACATACGGAGTTAACTGTAGAAGTTTTATTCTTTTTCCGGAAAAGAAGTAACGATATCCCTCAAATGGCAAATTGAATAACATTAGAAAGCACTTCAACCATTTGCAAGCACTTCTTTCTGCTTATATAGTTTCATTGCATATTCTTTATGAATTTCTTCTAGAAGAGATATAACTTCAGTATATATTGAGTACACTCTTGAGAATTGTAAGACGTATCGAAATAAATCAGTAATTAATAGCTGATTTTCTTCTCATTAATTTATTCCCAAAGGATAAGAGCAATTCACTAATTTATATTTTTAGTTGTCTAATTGATAATTGTACATTTGACCTGCTGGGTTAGAAATAAAATCAGTAGAACATGACATAATCATTGACACTTTTTGTTCCTTCTAGTCTACACAATATCAAGTCTGATGTAGGAAAAAAAAGAAAACAATCAAACATAAGATGTTCGGTGATGCATTTTTCGTATTAATAGTTTGTATAATAGAGGCGTGTGGGTGTGGTGGTGTATGTGAGTGATGAGAAGAGAATCACACCTGCATCTACACTCTTCTACTGCAGAAAAAGATTTTCAACTCTATCAAAGGGAGCATCTCAAAAGAACAAGAAAAAAAGTTTGAGTCGTTTTTCAAGATCGTAATCCTGACACACCGGATGGATAGCAATATTCATTTAAGGACTTTGAGTCTGTGACAAGCTTTACTGTACTAATAAATATCGCGGTTATTTCAAATTTTTCTACTGAATCTTTCTTTAGACACATCTAAGAGCTGAAGAATCAGTCTTACACGAGTCTGATTTAAACAGTTGCATGTAATGAACACTTGGAATATTTTTCATGTGAAAATGGCATTAAATATGATGTACTAAAAGATGTTCCATTTTTGTCTAGCTCTTCTAAAAAATTGTTGACGTAGTTGTTCTGTTTACTTTCATTTTCATCAATAATCATCCTAGTTCAGTCCATTGTTCCTAATACTTTATTGAGAAAAGAAAAGAAGAAACTATTGTATCTGTGTCTGAAAGTATCTTTGTTTAGAAACTTGTGAATTAATTAATTGACTTTGGTAGACGGCATGAATGGCTCTGGCTAAAACCGCTTGCACCTTGGGTAATCTGATACACACTTCGATCGATAAATTGTTAGTAATTTAGTCAAGTATGGAAGAACGTCTGTGAATAAATTCATTTCTAGACACATTAAGCCAATGTTCTGTAGTACATCAGCAACTTCGAGCTGATAGTTTTCTTCGTCGAATAAAAGTTGTTGCTGACGATCAAGAGTTTGAGTATAGCGTATTCGACCCGTTTACATGCCACGCAAAAAAATTCTGAAACATCCAAAAATGATTCTCCAGTATTTCAATACGTCATTCGAATTAAACTTGGCGAACATGCTTATTGGTTAAGCTGTGATATTATGACTTATAAACGCAAAACTTGTTTTTTATGTAGACAAACAAAGCGAGCAAATTGTCCAGCAACGATTCATAATGCGAGACTAGATATATCGAACTTTGGCATCATTAAGACTTCAAATCAAATGAGGCATTTCATATTGTAAATTTTTCGTTTTTAATATACTTTTTCTCAAAAATCGAGGACAATAATACGCACTTTCTGCGCCATATATTCAGATCTATTTGCTGTAATTTCTCTGAGTTTTGACCAAGGCAGCTACTGCGTCGAAGACCAACTGTAAAGACAATCTGATTACATTTTGTGAACAGTTCGGTGAACGCTTATCAAACTTTTAGTCCAAATGAGTACATACAAGAGCTACATAACGGTTGGTTCTCTGACCCATAATGAACTTATATACTTGAGTTATAAGGCTCGTAATAGTATGAGCTGCTGCTGCCCACTATAACTTCTTTCTAACTCAGTGTATACACGTTGACTTGGTGTCACCAATCTACCTAGATCATGTAG
>CAJNSZ010001406.1:14480-28012 GCA_905329745.1 Rotaria sp. Silwood2 | reverse complement strand
CCCACACCCACACCCACATCCACACCCACACCCACACCCACACCCACACCCACACCCACACCCACACCCACACCCACACCCACACCCACACCCACACCCACACCCACACCCACACCCACACAATCACACCCACACACCCACACCCACACACCCACACCCACACTCACACCCTTTTTATCTTTTGTCGCAGAAAAACTAAGCCAAGAGTCTTATCAACATGCGCACACCTTTGATGCGCAAAAACGGCTATTGTTTTTGATAAGAGTTGAGTCTTCGCTTGTTTGAGAAATACATAGATCTCCAGTAACAAGGGCAGATAAAAGATGAACTCATACGTCAGAAATATTCACCTGGACGCGGATGAGGTGTGGGTGTGGATGTAGGTGTTTTTCTCATCTACACCTCCATCAACACACTCAGACCGACACCCACACCCACACCTTCGACACCCACACCCACACTCACTCTCACACCCAGACCCACACCCCACACCACCCGACACCCGTTCATACTATATAGCCAAGCATGAAGTGTCGCCAAATAATCCATTAAAGATAATAAAATATCGATTGATATCAAAAAACTGTTTTCTCAAGGGATGGATTTCCAGAGACCCTTTGGAGATCGCTCTGAAGATTCAAAAAATATTTTCATTCGATCCCCCATCAGATTTTACCTATATAGACAAATTTTTACTTGATTTGAATAAAAAATACGCATTTTATTTACAAATCACCTTCCCCCGTGTCCTATCATCGTAGTAAACACAATTTTTCTCTACACAGTAAAGGAAAGAGAAAACGAAGGGATCGTACTTTTGTAGCTGGTGGTATAAGGAGTCGAATGAGATAAAATATTGGGGTTTATCGCTTATGTAGAAAAACTATGTAGGGTTACAAAATCGACGAATACATAGTGGACTTGACACGATTAGAAGCGGCGCCACTAATAGAGTCTTGGGTTTATAGTCGATTTAACCACTTTTTTATAGTCATTTTTTTAGGCTGAATCAGAAAAAAATATTGTCAGGAGCGGAAAAAAAACAAAGTAGAAAATTTTGCACATTTTCAAAAATATGTGTTTTTCTCGAAAGACGGCATCTTTCGAGCATTTCGTCTTTTTTCGACCGGAAGAAAGCATTTGCTAAAGCTAAAAAGTAGATTTTCGTAATCAGCAGTTCACTCTCTATCAAATGATGTAAGAAAAACGCGAAAAATTTTTTTCCTGAAGTTTGAACTGCTTGCACCTTATTTAGTTAGTGGAAATAAAAGAATGTTACATAAAAACCTTTTAGTGCATATACAAATAAGACAATAATTTTTCGGGATTGCCAATTTGTAATATCATTCCCGTTCCCGCATTCCCGTTGGAAACGGGACGGGAAAAAATCGTTCCCGCAGGACACTACTACAGTCACATACCCTACTGAATGCATTAGTCTACGCTGAAAAGAACCAATAAATGGAGGTAAATTATCGGCTTTTAACAATGATTAAAATGAAATATCTTTGATATCAAATCTTTGAACTCGATGATTGTTCTGATCAACCACATAAAGATTTCCATCTCGATCGAACGATAAACTCACAGGGAAATTGAGTGGGTTGGTATCTTTTCCACCAACGATGACAACTCCGTATATATCTCCGCTGCGCCAACGTATCACTCGATTATTCTGACAATCTGCCACATAAACTTGCCCCAACTGATCGACAACTATTCCTCGCGGAAGGCATAGCCGTGTCAAATCATCTCCTGGACCTCGACCCCCAGCCACGATTATACCTTTCTGTTCATTCTTTATCCACTTGCTGACACGATGATTGTTAAGTTCCGAGACATATACAGATTGATCAGCATCAACAACGACATGTGTTGGCCAATTGAGTTGATTGAAGCTATCTCCTGCTCCATGGCCACCTGCTACTACTATTCCATGAATCTCTCCCATTCGATATCGTCTGACTTCATTAAAATGATAGTCAGAGACGTAGAGAAATCCTTCATTATCCATCGTCAATCTGCTACATGCGACAATTGGCACGATCGTTTCGCCCTTTGTGCCATTTTGACGAGAGAATCGCATTACTCGTTGATTTCCCCAATCACATATGATGAGAGTATCTGTCCGTTTGTCGAGAATTACATCAGTTGGTTCATTCAGCTGATCAGTACCATTTCCTTGTCCATTTCCGCCGGCTACCACTTGACCAATAGTTGCACCACGCTTCCATGCGATAATGCGATGATTCAAAGAATCGGCAATATAGACAGTTTGATCTTCATCTACATAGAGACCTATCGGAATAGAAAGTTGATGGAGACCATCACCTTGACCATGACCTCCAGCAACTGTAACACCGTGTTCTGACCATGTGGCATTGACTGATATGTTAGGCAGAAGTTCAACTGAAATGAAATAAAAAAGAAAAGCTTGTTGGCGCCGTTCCTTTGGGGCTAAAATGCAGAACTCACATATATTTTTGAAGAAAATATATGTGAGTTCCACAAAATTTTCTAGACTATGGTTAAAACCGAGAAATAATAATTTTCGTTATCGGTCGTCGAATAATGGCACATCCGAAATAAAGAATGGAAAAGAAATGCGCTTTCTATCGTTGTTACGAAATGACTGGAACCAAAAATCAAATTTCTGTTTTGAAGATTTTTTATGGTTCAAAGAAATATTTTTTTCTGTTGAAAATACTCTAAAATAAGGAAGATATCTTAGGTCAGGATTCGTGTATTTCCCGACACACTTCATTCTAGAGCTGATGTCAACAAAATTTTCACTGGTTCCAAATAGATCTCAATGAGATCTATGGATTCCACTGCTCTCCTTTAGAAAAGAACCTTCTATACTACAGAAAAATTCAATTCACTACTAAAAACCACCAGAAATAAGCACACCATTGGCAAAGCCTGTCACAATTCGCTCCACAACCGATTCCAACAAAACTAACACTGGTCCCAAGTAGATATCGACGAGCTCTATTGAATGCATATCTTATGAGTTTAATTTAGTGTTTCCATGACCAAGAAACGAGCCAATGAGTGTGCTCTTCGATGCATTTTTTTACTAAAATCTGTCGCGAGGGTGTAGGCGAGCAGTGTGCATATGGGTGTGGGCTTGATGCAAGGGAAAAAACTGATATCTTGATTTTCTTGATTTTTTGATTTCTACTGATTTCTAGTGATTTCCTTGATTTCTATTGATTTCTATTGATTTCTAGGAGTAACACTAGATTGATTTGAACAATACTTTTAGATGCTATTATACGGGCAAAACATAAGGTTGTTCAGCCCATATGAAAGAGCATCCCAAAAAAAAACCCTATATTGATCCGAACAACATTAAGCCTTATTCTTACTATAGTGGTGAAAAACTTTGCTAAAATCTGATTGATCCAGAGCTTTTATTTATCGACCGATCAGATTCGAGGAAGCTGTTTTCTCATTATTATAAGGACAAAACTGGTGTTGTTTGGGTCATGTGAAAGAGTATCCTGAAGAATCCCTAGATTGGCTCGAACAACACTGTTTTGTCCTCACTATACAGAAGAAAAACCCTACTGAACTCTGATTGGTTGGTGGATAAAAGCATTCGACCAATCAAATTTCAGCAGGATTTTTCTTCTGTTTAGTAAGGACAAAACATAGTGTTGTTCAAGCCAATCTAGGGGTTCTTCGGAGTACTGTTTCATATGACCCGAGTAACACCACGCTTTGTCCTTATAATAGTGACGAAACATCTTCCTCGAATATGACTTGTCAATGACTGGAAGCTCTCATAATAAAAAATCAATAGAAATCAGGGTTTTACTTCTCATTCTATTGTTGAAGATTTTCTATAAAATGATTTCCATTGATTTCTAATGTTTTCTAATAGCTGCTAATTGTTTTCAATGACTTGGTTACCATTTCCAGTTATTAATTCCATCCTTAACGCGTCATAGTGATTTCTCCTGATTTCTAACGTAGAAATCACTTTGTTCTCCTTTGGATTTCTATGTGAACAACAGATATGAGAGGAAATGTTTTCAGTACTATTATTTTGTACTTTGTATTTTGTATTTTTTTAAAATTAATATCACTCTATTTTAAAGTTAACTCAGCATTTTGATGAAAAATAAACAAAAAATCTTTTATATAATTCTTAAGTTCTGAAAAGAGTAAAATTTATAAAAATAAAAAAAAAACAAAAATCGTTCTATGAAAAATGTATTTTCTTGAATACCTGCTGTTCATTTAGACGTATATTTGTTTCTAGAATTAATAGTTCGTTAATGAATTGAAGCATCTAGGAAAAAAGATTGCAGACATCTCTCTCATCAGTTCAAATCATCTGAAGAGAAACGAGTGGGACACTTGAAATACCTCAGTTAGAGGTATATATATGAAGAGATCAAAACTAGTTAAAAATGTTTGCGTTAAACATGTTGTTCATCATCAAAAAAGTTGTCTTTCATGATCATGCTTTTTGATATTTTCAACAATTTTACTCGAATTAGGTGAAAAATTTATCAATCACTGACTATCCGCGTAAGATAGTCGATTATTCATCGGATATTGGTTCGAATATTAAACTTCAATGTGCAAGAAAAATTGAGAAGTTATTCATAGATATTGAGTTTTTTAGTTTGAATCATGAGAAATGTCTTTTGATTTATTGATATCAAATGTTTTCGTTTCCTTTTTTGCTTTTCTCTTTTCATAGTCAAGAATATTCTTCAGTTCTACATCTTTCATACTAATTAATAGCTTTATATCGTCTACTTCAGCAATGAATTCTAACCTTGACAAGCAAATTCTCTGAATAAATCTCTCGTTTCGTCCATATTGGACATCAATATTAAACGGATTCTCACACTAAATAGTGGCATGTTTCTTCTTCCATCGACAGTGCTTTCTATGCTGTCTCTATGCGTATAAATAGTGTAGATGTGTTTAATATTGTATGTGTACTCAGAAAATAATACTCACAACATCTGTGATCAATCTGATATCTTCATTTATGCATTGTTTGTATCTCACTACTGGCATCCCTGTATTTTCTTCATTCGATACATTCCTTTAACATGTCGGTACGTATATGATAACTTTACTTGTCCTATGAGATAGTAATTCCTACTGTGCTCGAAAGCATAAGTATCCAAAATAAAAATGAGGAATGAATGTGAGAATATAAAATTGAGGATGAGAGTGAGAAAGAGATTTCTATTTTCATACAATCTGAAATAACCCGTACAAATGTTTTCTCGTAAATTTGTCAAGAATTGATACATTCACCGATTTGGTGTGAATCATCGCTCAATAAAGATAATATTCGATTTGTAACATTTGTAATCAATCCTATTTCTTCATTCATAAATGTTTTTCAATAAAGAATTAAACCAGATGATGAAGACGCCAAATTGATGGATGTATAACCAATTAAGGATAGTTAGGAAATTATGAAAAAGAAAAACGAGGTAAGCTATTTCAAAATTTCGCTGTAAACATTTCACCACATTGATCCAAGTAAATAGAGAGCTGCCATATGTTTGCTCGTTCAACTTCAAGAACAACTATCTCATTCTATTTACGTACCGGGTGGGCCAAAAGTAAGAAAAAATAGTACTTTTTTCGGTTTCTATCTTGTAGATCGTCGGTTAAGTCTCATATTTATACCACATATACTAGGTGATATAAGTAAAAGATACAGCATACGAACGATATTTAGAGTATGGGTGAGTGTCAGTGTGAACTCAGAGAATACAACTACCCTTACCCTCACTCTTACACACGCCCACATCTATCGTCACCATCACCCACAGCCACTTGCACGCTCAATATTGTTCATTTGCTGCATCATTTACTTATATCACCTCGTATATGTGGTACAAATATGAGATTTAACCGACAATCTATAAGATAGAAACCGAAAAAAAATACTGTTTGTCTTTACTTTTGGGCCACCCGGTATTTTGTATTTGTATGCTCTTGGATCAATTAAACTACATCTAAATATCGTTCACATGCTCTATCTTTTTCTTATATCATCTAGTATAGTGGTATAAATATGAGACCTAACTGACAATTTATAAGATAGAAATGGAAAAAAATACTATTTTTCCTTACTTTTGGCCCAGCCGGTATGTATGAATGACAAATGCAGGGCCTACTGACAATGAGTTTTGAATGACGACAATGAGAGATGGCACGAGTCAAAGAAGGATGGATATATCTATTATAGGAACTTTTTGCATTTGAAGGCAAAACTCAGCATGCTTTTTGAAAGTGACATAAAAAAAAGAATAATTTCCGATGAGAGACTTTATGAGCTCACGGTTTAACCAAAAAAACAACATATAATCTTCGCAAAAACGTAGCTTCCTAGCTGTCGATACTGGTTGTAAGAAGAATATCTTACAACATAAAGATTCAATAGCTTCAATCTACCTTCATCGACTGGATTGATTGATTTTCTTCTCAGTAACAAGGGAGACTTCGAAAATTTCTTATCTTATGAAAAATGTTTACAAATAGTTCTTCAGACTATCATTATTGAACTCAAGAATGATATGTATCCTGCTCTGATTCCTGAGAAATGCTCTGAGGGAAGCATTCCTAGATATATTCAAGCCTACATTAGTTCAATGGTAAGTTATCATGACATTATAACAATTTAAAAGTGATGCGTACTCTTTCAGAATTTTCCCAAAGATATTGAGTTTTCATTGATTTTACCTCTTTACACGTATAATTTTCAGTAAAATCGATGTTTCGAATTTTAAACAGAAACCTTGAGTTCTTCGAAATTTGGCGTATCTTGTGGATATTGTGTAAAATATGCAGATTGTGAAACATTCATATCTCGAACACATTATTCCAAAAAAAATGTTGAGACTTCTTAGAAAAGCTAATCTAAGTGAGAATTTAATGTTGTTTAAGATGGAGGTCAAATTTCTGACCGTAACGGAATTAAGAACTTGAAGATCTGAATTGGAAAATTCAATAAGAATTCGATATCACTGACATAAATCAGAAAGAATATGAACTATTTCGAAATTATTTTGGTCCTATGATGGCTACTTCTATGTAAAATATAGCCTCGAAAACATTTATGCATATTTTTCTGAAAGCATTTTTCAGAAATCAGAACAGGATACAAATCATTATTGAGCACAATATTGATACT
Organism: Rotaria sp. Silwood2; assembly: GCA_905329745.1. Classification (NCBI taxonomy): domain Eukaryota; kingdom Metazoa; phylum Rotifera; class Eurotatoria; order Philodinida; family Philodinidae; genus Rotaria; species Rotaria sp. Silwood2. Next base: position 20,832 of record CAJNSZ010001406.1, on the reverse strand, counting down.
CTGAATAACTATTCGTAGATGGTTTTCATATGACAAGTCATTTCGAAGCCTTTCTTGTCATTGGAGAAAAAAAAATCAGCTTGATTGATGCAAGAAGAACAGATATATTGAAATTTTGTGTTGTAAAACATTTGTTGGACACCCAACAACACAATATCCTCATGAAATGTTAAGACATGAATATAATTTTTCTTATAGAAATATTTTGATCTTTCAATTAATATCATAGATTCACATTTTAACACTTATTAGTCTGAAATCAAGAACATTGACACTGTCGACGGCGGCTAGCCAAATTTAAATGACCTTTGTCGCCTAGGTTGAAATGACTCTAGTTCTCCCAGTACTCATTTCATACATAAGCAGCAGGTTTATCTTTGTCAATGCAAATATTTATTTCACTTAAAATGAATAATGTTCAATACAGCCGATTTTTGTTCTTACACTATATTATCTACTGAGTATCTTAGATGAAAAGTCCCCAGATCGCTCAAAATCTCACTGTTCTATCACCTATCTGAAAATAATCCTTCCTACCGAAAAATATGTCTTGCTACTCTGCTCAAGAAACAGAGTGTCAGACAATGGTAGACTGGATAAATATTCGAAGCTACATCGACTGAATCACAGAACAATAGAGAGACGACACGTCGTTCATAACGATCGCATCATCATTCAAAAAGGAATAGATATATCGATCAATATTTTCTATCTACGAGAGAGAACTGGTTCGTTGCAGTGCCGATTGATACGTGACAGACATCAATAACCAATCATAGAGTATAAGGCAAGCGATAGAACCAATTAAATCATTGTTAACGTAGAATTCATGTCGTATTCAAAGTAGCATACCTGGTTTTGGAAGAGATTGAATTTGTAATGATGAAATAGATGCTGTCACTGCGGGTTCCAACACGATGGCGACACTGGATGTGAAATTGGATGCACCATGATGTGACTTTGATGTACCTGAAAAAAGAGAAGACAGTATTGTTGGCATTTGTACGAGTTCGTACTGGCGATGTCAAAATTACTGCTTCTGTTTGGTGTCTATACCATAATTGATCAAATGTCAGTCGAAAGAACAAGGGAAAACATGCACTCAGTCGATACTACTATCGAGAGAATGTTTACAAAATCGATTGGGGTTAAAAATCAGAAACAAAGCCGAGTCCTGCCGTCTCACACTCCTTCAAAGAGGAATGGTCACCATTGTTTGAGCAAACATTGTGGTGAGTCACATTTACGTAAAGAACAAGTGACGCCATCACTCAATTTCGATTATGCTTCTATCGAGTTCGTGACAGACAAAATATGAACAGAGCTCAAATCCGATTATTCTAACTTTTCCTTTGCTACAACTTGAAATAGAAGGTGCAAAGAGATGGTCTACTCGTTGGTATAGGTTCGACATGTAGATGATCCTAGAAAAGAACTAATTCTGCACTCACCAACATATCAGCCCATCTACTCACTTGCAAATTCTCAAATTTTCTTTGAATTTTTACTTATCTTTCAGTTCTGACTAGCACCACGGGTGGACCATGCAACTTATCGTGAAATTGAGTGGAGATGAATGCATTAGGCAAATATCATTCAATTTCCAGTTTTTCTGAACTCCAATACGGACTCATCTGAATGTTGTTTGGGTCATATAGAAGAGAACCTCTTCTAACTTCTGATCAGATCAGATAATAGTGGGCTTTGTCTTTACAATAGAGAAGAACATCTAGTTCAAATGTTAAATAGAAAAACTTTAACTTCATCAAGTTGCTATAAAGGAAATGTCCACCACTAACCAGCATTCGAAGAATTTTCGATCAGCTTTCTCAGTACGTACTAGATAAATCTCGAAAAGCACAAAAGTTTAATAAAAGAGGAGAACAAACCATGCAGTTCATTGGTCGGTTTGGTTCTGATGGAGTCTTATATCAAATCAGCGATTTTCATTCACATTTCCAACTGATTCTGATATGTAATATTAGACTTTTGTTGAAAAACATGTTAAAGAATATAAAACATATATATGAACTAAGTTACGTATTTTTGGTTGGAAAATTTGATCAAAGCCGATCGCGTCAAAAGCTCGAATGCTTTGATCTCTTTGTTCATAAAATTTATACTTTTGAAGATCTCTATCAGCATGGATCCACTAATACTTCTGCTGCAATCAGCACTTGCTTAGAAGTACTTGTTTTGTATCAATTTCTTCTATCCTGTTCTCCAGTACCATTTGTTTCGCTGAGAAGTTCATCATGTGCTCACAGTTTCCGTAACAACTGTAAGAAAAAACTACCAGTGTGTTTTTTAACTGTATGCAATAGGCACTCATATGAATGCATAATATGATTTTCATAAAACAGGGCCAAAGAGTTCATTTTAAAGATGTGGCGCACAAATGTTCAAACGCTTTTATGTGAAAATTTTCAAAAATAGAAAGTGGTTATCAGATTATGACCGTTTTAGTCAATTCATAAATGACTGAGAACACATCATTTTGTCATTTCAAACAAAACCATGCGGGTTTCATTACTGTGATACGGGTGTTTACCTGGTTGTGCATTTGTTTGATGCGAAGGCTATAAATATACATAAGCATTATATATATAGCAGGGAGCAAGCAACTTACAGAAGATGAAGTGTTCAAAAACGGCGGCTCGAGAAGAACATATGGCGGAGAGAGTTCGCGCAAATGTATAATATGTAAATCATTGCCTACATTGAGCTGGCTCACAACCTCAAAATAGAAACCAGGTAGGAGCAAAATTTCATCCTCTGTCTTGTAATACGAATGCGACTTAATAGGTTTTCCATTCATACATTCAATGTTGAAGAGAGTTCTTGGTCCTGTGTGACCCAAATACATGGGTTGCTTCAGCACTTCGAGCGACAGAGTACATGAAGAGAATGCCCACCATATGTAACGTTCACCACGATGATATGTTAAATGAAGATCAGCCTTGACACCACGATAGATTATCTTAGCTGTACATGGTTGTATTTTAAAAAGTGCAGTAATAAATAACTTGAGATAAGAGAACCATGGTTGAAGCTTTCGACGATCTTTGTCGCGCAACATCTCATTCAGAACCGAATATAAGGTTCGAGGCTTCACCTCCATGGTATAAAGATGAATAGCGGCAGATTCGTCGGGAGAAAGACCATCGATTGGATTCTTCGACGCATTCTTAGCGATCCAAACGTCACGACGTAAGTTACGAAAGAATGACTTTATAGGTTCAATGGCTTCTCCGAGAGAAACGAGCTCTGACTCTTGATAGTCTTCCAGAGGTTGTAGACAAGCCTCAGGCTCATCACACGTGTTTTCAATGAAACGAGGATTCCAGTCGTTATGATCTTTTGATTCGCTCATAATCCAGAAAATACGGTTACACTAGAAAAAATGAAAATCATGTACTTCAGTCATGGCTTACTGACGATTCAAAAGGAGAACTGCTAAATATATAAATATACTGAAAAAAACATTGCTTTTAAGAGAAGCTTTGCCCTTTTCTACTTCAGAAAAAACACCAACTTTCTACAAACTGGTTGCACTAAAATTTTCTCTAGACGTGAACAATGACTTGGAAGAGTTATGGTCGGGCATTTATCCAATCAAAATATTACGTACTAGAAGAAAGGTTCCGCATAAAAAAGTAGCGACCGCGCTCTGGGCAGATAAATTATGATAGATAGCTGACTGCGTAGGTATAGATGACGAGGAGACCCAATCATCGATTTATTCATCTCACTAACACAACCACCAGGGAGAAGCACAAACGCAAATGATAATAATTCGAAGACTTCGAATCATTTCCTATATACATATTCGAATATGGATTCGTTTTTATAAATGTTCTCCGACTACTTAAGTACTTACACGTAAATGTAACAATCTCATATTAAGTGACATGAAGAATACTTTGTGGGAGATTTTCGGCTCAATCGAGGAAGGAACAGCTCAACTAAATCGTCTGAAATTTTTAGGATATATTAGGAGCTTTAGTGGAGAGGATAGAATAAAATTTATAGGTCTATCTCATAGTGTTTGAGGAAGATATTCAACAAACAAGGGTCACAAATAGCTTATTTGATTACCCGAAATTCTCTGTGGATCCTTTTTCTACAGATTCAATTTCTTCTTGTTTGAAAGAGCATGTGAAAGGTTCCACAAATTTTGAACATCCTCAAACGCGTCTACATACATCTAACAATAAACAGCGTCAGAATGCGTTAGGACATCCAAAAATGTTGCATTTTAGACGTATTCAGACGCGTGAAGTTAAATTGCTGACAAACGCTCAGGCATACGTCAGAAATGAAAAAATGGATACATGGGATGGATTAAAATGAGGTGAAAATAGTGCCAGTATAATCAATTTGTAAACACAAATAAAGCTAATAAACTCCGATTTGCTTACACTCGTCAACTTCTACTATCATTGGAAGTTGAGTACGTATGCATGTAAGTTTCGTTCAATATAAATAGAAAACTTAATTGATGAAGAAATACGTAATTTCTATCTAACAGTATCGTAGCTTCTACCTATGTATAAGTTTCCATAGTCGAATCTATACTAATACAATTATCAACTGGTTAAAACTCGTCGAACAAGAGATAATATTGTCCACTATCGTCGAAACGTTTTTATTGAACGCATTCAAACGAATCAAGAGTGTCTGGCCTTTTTTCTTTTTAACGCGCTTACTCTGTTAATGTGTTGAAACGCTTGTACTTCAACTCATTTTAACGATGCTAAAGTCAAAATAATATCGACTGTTAAAATGTAAAACATAGAATTTTTCTTCAAAGTTTAAATGCGTTCACTGGAAAAAAGATAGTGGTCGATGTAGCGCGTTAGTTGCTCAGTTTTAACTGCTAGGATACCAATCAGAAAAACACTTATAAATCGATCATCAAGATTAATTTCATATCTATGTAAACTGTGACTAATGTAGAAATTAGATTGGCACAATGTGTGTATTATTTAACTCTTTACCACCCTTCCATAACGATTCGAGAAGAGTTGTTAATAAATCAACTATTGAAAAAGAGTATTGTCCTCTTCACTAGATCAATAATATAAACAGATCGACCAAGTGAGCTTCCCAGTGTGCACGGTAATTTGGCAACTGCAGTTGTCATTGGAGGGTAGCGACATGAAAACCTTTTTTTTGTCTTTTGCAAATAGTTTGTTGATTTTGTAAAGATACAATATATTGTTTTAATTCAACAATACGAATAGAGAAAAAACCAACACCTAAAGGTTTTCCTTTTTTTTCTCTGCCACACATGTGCTCCTAAAACAACTTTCTATATATATAAAATCTTTTTTTTCTCGAAGTAATTAAATTATCAAGTAAAGGATATAATTATTGATTCATTCTTCTTCTACTTCGAATATGAGAAGATTTAAAAGAATTGAGATGTGGATGCGGGTATGGTTTGGATCTCTTCTTGTTCAACATCGACACTCATACCCATTCATACTCACATCAAACATTTATATAACAACAAATGATGCTCATTTTTATAAATAACAGCCATCTATTTACGTATCTATGTGTAAATATTTACAAGTTTTGCGTTAGATGACAATTAAAATTTTTTTTCATGCCGTTACTCCCAAATGGCTACTCCAGTTGACATTTTATGTCGTACAATCTCTTGTTCCACTAATTCGTGTGAAAATTTTTAAATGCATTTTATTCAATAGCAGCAATTTTTGCCAATATTTATCGTTCACTACATCATCAAGATAAGTATTCCTCATAGGTAAACAAACCAATTTAAATAGAAGAGGTCTTTTTTTAGTAATCTCGTAATAGTCTCGTTTGTAAGTCGTATATCTTAGAGACAGTGTAAGGGTACAAAATATAGTTTTACTAATCGGTAGCTTAGGGAATTCTCTACACACGATGTGTAAAGAGTTTTTTGGTACCATGCATTCTGCATTTTCGCCAATGTCTCTAAAAATGGCAATTCCAGTTGCCAATGTAGGTAAAAGGTTAATAAGCTTGTTTCTACTTTTAACATTATTCAGATATGTTACTCACCACAACGAAATCAATAAAAGTCAATATATTGAAAAACTTTCTTGTCAATTTGTTATTGATTTGGCTTGATGGTGACTACGCAGCACTATTTACTTGATTTGGCAAATGATTCTTTTTCACTTTTGCAATAAAGCATCTTTGTACGTTTCGTATTCTTCGTTAATGTGCTCGCTTTTTTTTCTTTTTTTCATTTTTTTTTACAAGCTCCATCACGAACATAGTTACACAATAATCGAACTTTGTTATTAACACGACATGTTTCAATTATTTGACCAATTTGACAACTGAATTGACA
>CAJNSZ010001406.1:0-14380 GCA_905329745.1 Rotaria sp. Silwood2 | reverse complement strand
TCTACACATTGAAAAAAAAAGAATGATCTTGAAATAATCATGTTTCTTTGTTCTTGAGTACACCTTTTTTTTTCAATGTGTAGAAAAATCAACTAATTATAATTAGATTTTTTTTTCATTCTCAAGTTTTTTATTGGTTTAAAAAAATAATTGATGAACATGGTTACAATATGGAAATGTTCTTCTTCGAACCATGATACTCATCAATAGAAAAAAAAAATGTCTATCTTTTGTTGCTTTTTTTTCTTTGTAATCTCCTAGGTGACTATATAAAAAGCCACACTAGATGAAAATATCCCGAATAAAAAATGACATCAATATAAAACTCCTTTTTTGAAAGAAAAGACAATATTTCCATGCAAACATCTCTTTTCCACATGATATATTTAATAAAAAAAAAGTGCTTCTAGCATTTTCAAAGGAAGGATATCTGACCACATATAATATTCTTATTTAAGAGATAAGGATCAAAATTCGAATTTTTGAGTTAACTATGATGGATATTGACAAGTGAGTTCTTGTTGAATTCTTCTATAATCGGGGAGCAAAACTATCTATCAAATTGTTTTTGCCTGACAAAAGTAATCAACATAGATAAATAAAGAAAATATTTTTTTCACCAGATAACAAGTAGAGAAATCAAAACTTTTTCCCTAGCAAATATCTTTTTTCAACTCTATATATCCGATAGCATCTTTTGCTCTATTATAACCCTCACAAATGCCACTACCATTTATCAAAATCATGCAAGTAGATTCTTGCTGAGTATAGAATAATCCTTGCGAGAAAAATCTTCAATGACAGATTATCTTATCGTAACAAAGACTTCATTTCATGCAGAAGTATATTAGACTGATATATTTCTATTATTCTTACTGCCAAGACCATTGAGTCGTAATGATCTCAATCATATAAAATTTCATTGTTAGAACGAGTGAATCTCTCTATCAATTTGTTCATAGACGATTGTACTGAAAAGTATGGACAAAACATAAGTGTTTTCGGAAAAATAATTAAATTGTTAGATCAACAAGAAAACTATTTTATATCTTACTTTTCTCTGGCACTAACTTTGAAATTGAATAACGATTGATGAAAGCATTCTTCTCGTATCAGTTCATTGATAGAATTGAGAAAGATATGTCAAATTATAGTTTTTCTTTATAGCTCATTTTTATTTTATTTATTAGAAAAAGATGTAGGTGATTTCAATCAAAGCAATCAATGATTATTTTTCTCAAATCATTGTTCTTAATAGACGAGAAAACGCGGCAGTCTTTGAACGACTACATTCATTGATTGCACTGTATTGATCGAAGAAAGCATGTACGATCACAGTCTATGTTAATCGATAAAAGGCAAAATTAGTTTTTAATAAGTATAATATGTGATGTTTGAAAAGAATAGCAACAATGTTGATGGAACAACGACTTTGATTCGATAGTTGTTCATCAATCATCCCAATATTAATGAGACTTTAAATATTTGTAAGAATGTTGTTGATATAAAGATTGTACTTATGTTTTTCTACATTCGAGGAAGCAAACAAAAGATACAATAAAAATGAAAATTGAAGATCATCAATTTCTTTCTGTGTTATTTTCTCAAATGACGATGAAGGAAATGGTGTCATAGTTTATCGCCAACAAGACTTTTCTCTTTACCATTTGCTGATATTCATAAACTATTTCTATTGTCAATAAGAATATTTTGAGTGAGAACAAGTTGTTTTCTTTGCCATGAATAGTCCATTGTGAAACATGAATTCTATTATAAATAATCTTACGTTGTTATTTCCATGAAAAAAACTAGCAAAATTGCTATTGTCTATGACTGTATAATTACTTCAAGGGTTAGCAAAAGAAATTAATTGAAGTTTTCTTTTGACAACATTTGTCGTTAATCGAAAGAACTGATATAATAAATTCAGATAAGCCGAAAGCATTTTGTTTTCTTTTTCCATGAATAAATTGAAAACAGTAATGAAGAAAATTATCTATTAAATCATGCAACTTCGTCTTGTTTATCTTGTTAATGATATCAAATATTTTATCTGATGATTATTCATGCATGACTTCAACATGCTATGCACATTATCAGAATGAAAGAGAGAAAACAGCACGGAGAAATGTGACGCTGAATGCGCATTGACGATATTTCTATTTAGAGAAGAATATAAAGTAAGGAAAAAAGTCTATAGACAAGAATGAATAATCAAAGAGAAAAAAGTTGTGTTATGCTGTTGTAAACGTTATTGGACGAGAAAGATTATGAATTGGAAAGCATTTGCTAATGAATCATTACTTGAAAGTATGGGTTAGTGTGTGGGTATTGGCGTCGATCTCGATATCACATTAATAGCCACACCCACCCTTTTGTGCGACATTTGTACATCTTCATTTCTTGCCTTTCGTTTTTTTCTTGGCTACTCTCTCGGTTTGCTATTGTCACTTTCTTCTTTCGATGTCGAAAACATAAATAAACAACAAAACGATATGCGTCTTCCTAAATGAAAACAGCTGATGAGATCCTTAGTCGGATCGAAATACGTATTGTACTAGCCATAACCAATTTTATTTTGATCGATTTGAGATTAATTCAGAGTTTGTTTAAATTCACCCACCGTCATCCTCACTCTCATATTGCTGTTATGCTCAGTCAACAGTGTGGATGAAGATAATTCAGTTTTGATTCTTCTGGAATTGAACAAGTTATCTTTTTTACATGATGAGTTTCTTGAATCAGGAGGAGACACGTTGTGGATGGTCTGAATTTTCAACATTGAAATGCCGAAGGGTTCTTCAGAATTCCTTTTAAATTTGTATGTTTTGAATTTACACAGTGCTAAAACGGTGATCTGGACAATTCGTTGTGGACATTTCTTTGCATGGACAATTCGTCGCAATGACATAATCCAATCAAAATTTAACTATTTTTTAATAATGAATCGAATAAGTCGATTAAGTTTAAAACATGTAATTTAATGACTATAAAAATTATTGAAATTATTACTAAAGACTAAACTTCGCTTTTTCATTTCGGGGTGTTATCACTATTAAGAGTTCTAGAAAGTCCAACAATTGGGTCCATTTTGTACTTCATAATTGATGTCAATAGCATGTAAAAATCTTCAATTACGAGGTATCGTCAAAACTATTTCTGGCATTGAATAAATCATCGACTAAATCCGACTAGTATAGTTTTAAATATATAATATTACAGGCGATGGTTCCATAAACTAACAGAAATTGCACTTCAAATGTGAAAATTTCAAAACAGAAATTCATTAAAAGCTATTGTTTTTGTGATGAGGTCAAGGCTGTTCTTCAGGAAATACTAAATTTCACTGGTACTTTCAAAGTATTTTCCCATTGTCAGAAGTCTTGAGCTGCAGCGAGAATTACAAGAAAAACGCAGTGTCATTTTCACTGGTATAGGAAAAAATTCCCCACTTGTATAACTCAAATTAACTAGTTTATTATCTCAACAAGAAGATTATCGTACCGTTCAAAATAAAAAATCGAAGTTTAGCCATTAGTAATAATTCCAATAATTTTTATAGCCATTAAATTATATGTTGTAAACTTAATTGACTTATTCGATTCATTATTGAAAAATAGTTAAATTATGATGGAATTATGTCATTGCAACGAATTGTTCTAGTACCATAGAGATAAAAATTTGAGCCTTCCGTCACAGATCATGACAGACATTTCTCATTAATATCTAAATAACAACTCATTAATGACCCAAAGATAAGTAATTAATACGTAATTAATGAAAAGTATGTTGTACGATATCGCGGAATAAGTGAACCAACCACCTCTCACTCTATAGACCGTAACAAACAGACATAATAAACGAAGCTCTCTATAGCATCTGAGCGCTTGAAAGGTATTTCCATAGTTTAGTTCATCGAGCCATCCAGGATAATACAACCAACATACTTGGAGTACCCATTAACAAGCAGAACAGATCAATTATGTTTCAGATTTTAATCCCATAGAAATTGCGCTAACAACTTTTTATTCAGAATCCTACCTTGAATTCTAGTAATTCCTGTTTGCAGGTTCCTTTTCAGAGTTTATTCGAGTTCTAGTCCAGATTTTTTCTAAATTAAGAATGTAGGATTGTTAGGATAGAAAATTAATCATCTGTTCTTTTTTCTCTCGTTTTTTCTCTTGTTCATTTATTGTCTTATACATTTATTCTACGATTTCTCTTCTCTTGGATGTTAAGAAGAATGTTCCTTGAATCTCATATATATATATATATATATGGATGTTTTTTTCTTAAAGGGTGGGACTGTTTTTTCTTTGAATTTAAAAAATAAAGGGAAAAAGAAGGGCGTGGCAACGAGAAATCTAACTAGGATCGTATCAGAATTTATTCTCGATCATAACTAGGATTCTATCAAGATTGTATAAAGTTTTGGTCAGGATCTATTCTGAACTCTGATACAAGGATTCAGTGAAAAATTGTTGCTAAATCAGAAGAGAATTTTAACAAGACTACAACACGAGGATATAGGTATGAGTGTGTATGCGGACTAAGATAAGATGAATCTATATTTATACCCAAGAAACACTTCACATCTATACCCAAACCTTCCATCGGTTACTATCATAGAAGTAAAAGAACAAAAAATGTCGAAGGCTGTTTTTTTAAAGTCAGCAGTGTATGCAATAGGAAAAAGGGACATAAAAACCGGAAACAAGCAGGCAACATATAAAAAGGACTCATGAAAAAGAAGAATCTTCTATTTATTCTTCGAGATCAATAAACTAGTGGCTGAGACGAATTTTATACATTTCTAGTTCTTTATTAAAAGAAAAAGAAAATAATAATTTTTTCTGTTCTTTGCTTTTTTAGTTGAAATTTTCCAAGATAGTTGAGTTTTTTTGGAATACACAATTAGTCTTATTTTGTATAGTAGTCTGCAAATCACTCATATTACTTTTAATTAGCAAAGTGAATCGATGAACATATATCGATAGTTTAAAGAAAACTTTTATTTTTTATAGAATGTTAGAAGACCACCGATAGATAATTATGTGGTAATGATAATGTTTTACTTGTCTGTATTAGAAAATTCAATGAAATGATCCTTTTCAGCAATAGTATTCTAAATTGATTCTTATATGTAATTTAGTTAATTGTAAGAAAGAAATTATTCTCAGTTTTGATATGATGTTGACTTGATCTTTTTTGAACCGACTGGGTTTTTCTCAGTCTCATATTTTCGTTCTTTTCTTTTTACGAAAAAAAAGTTTATTTTATTTTTACACGTATAAAATATTATTCTCTGCGTCATTTTCAGCATGTGGATGGCTTATAGAAAGTATATCATCTTTTAATTCTCATTGAAATTTCATTCATTTTCTTGTTTATGTTTTTTTTATAGGTTCAAACAATTTTATGCGTATTTATTTTCAGATTTTTCTTTTCACTTTATTTTATTTCTTATTGGTTCATTTGTCTACAGACGTTCCATGATTGCAACTATTACCTAAAAACGATGAAACTATCGATGATAAGAATAAGTCAATTGATCAAGTGTCTGATCGATACAGATAATCTCGCTTAGTCCATGGTAATGGTACGGAAGAATTCTTATTACACTTCGAATGCTAAAAAAAAATCATTATACTTTTTTTTCTTACTTTTTCTAGTGCATTATGGTAGTCTGGTTCGGTGGAAAAAACTCGTCATTGATAACTGATCTTATCGAATATTGAGTAGTGTCACATACCCAGAAATTTGGAGATGCCGCATCTCCAGCGGGAGAAGTGGTCATGCACCACCAGGGAAGTATCATCTTCTTTGGAGATGCACATCCCCCCGCATCCACACCCACATCTAATGCAGTAGATACAGCATCTCCCGGGGGACAAGTTGATGCATCTCCAAATTTCGGGATATATGATACTGCTGTCTCATAATATTTCTCATTCGCAACAAAGATAAATCATTGTTGAAAAAAGAACAATATCAATTCATGAGAAATAGCAGAATACAAAATATGAAAGAAATGGCTTCTGTAAATGATACCAAAAAGAAAGTAGAGTTTATTATGACTAGAGTAGTGATGTGTTGGTTTTAAAAAACCTGGTTAAATAGTCATCAATTTTTTTCTCACTCTAAAAATATTATACAATGAAACTGTCTTGATGTCAATTTATTAAGATTTCGTCCCATTTGTAAAGAGAAAAACTTTTAAAATGTCCGAACTTACTGTGCTCCCTTGAAATTGCATTCATAATAGGCTTATTATCCACTAGTCTCATTTTCACTCAAGCAAATATAGATACTGTTTATACCTTTCTAATTTACATTTATATATATATATATATATATGATATTTTGAAAAAAATTCATATTTGTCTGATTGTTTATCTTTAATTATCGAATAAAATAAAATAATATCTCATATGTATAACAGGAATGGGAAATAAAAGATTACCTGCAGTCAGTATGACTCATTCTTGAGTTCTGTTGTTTGTACACGTGCAGTCATCAGAAAACTGTCATCGTTCTCATTACTAATAAAAAATCTTGTTTAAATATTATGCATTAATTAACTTTCGGTTTTTTGCTTCCTCAAGAGAGCACAACAAGTCCTGAAATTGTTTAAGTTCTTTTTTTTTGCCCACAAAAGGGATGAGATTTCAATAAGTCGACATATAATTCGATTCATTTCAATCCTTAAAATAGATTAATACAATTACAACGATTCTATTGTTAAAATCTTCATTCTATAATTAATTCTATTTTCGTTTTTGTAAATTTTAATAAACTACAACTGTTTATTTCCATTTGATTTAGTTATTCGAGTTCGTAATACCTTACGAACTGTATTTCGTGCAATGTATTTTGTTCATTCCAAGTTACATATGGTTTCGTCAAAACTATTTTATCTATGTTAAATATAATTTTTTTTGATTGCAAGGTTATATTGCTTTGAAGTCTGTTTTTTGTTTGAATGTAATGTATAATAAATAAACGAGAAGCATAAGAAAGCATTTTGATCTTTCTGAATTCTTTTATCGATCTGATCGATTTATATATGAGTTGCCAAGGCACTAGTTATCAGTCGTTTTTAATTTAAATTTGAGTTAGCTTAATTTGAAATTGCAAGTAATACAGGTTAAAATAAATCGAGATGTGAACAGGAAAAGATTTGATTATGTATAAACATATTAAGTGTGCAGTTCTTTTTTTCCATGAAATTAAGTATTTCTTAGTGATAATATTAATATTTACGATAGAGTATGTTCAGTTGTTTCATCTATAGTTTTTAAAACCAAATAACTCAAATCTTGAATCAAGTTAATTGCTAACTATAGTACTTTTGCCTCAGATATAAAATTGTTCTGATCGATCGAAGAATTCTGAATGGTTAAAATATCTGTTTGTTCGTCCCTATTTTGATGTCTTCTGTAAACATAATAACAAAAATCAATAAACAAAATTTATTTTATACATTTCTGTATTTTTACTTGTAATATTTAGTATTCAATGTATATTCGTTGTTTTTTTCCTTGTAGTATATATTTACTAGCGAGAACCCGTGCATACTGCACGGCTGTTTTGTCCTTTAACACATGACCTCAAACATTTAACTTTTCATCCGGTAAAATACATACAGACACTCGGTATTATGTATATAGATAGATAGCCCTACGACCTCATACTCTCATATCGCATATATTTTTATAGTCCCTGTAGTCTTCGGCCTTATAGCCTTATATTCCTTGCAGCCTTATCTTCCTATTGCCTTACTCCCTTCAGGACCTATGGGTATCACAATATAATAGTCCTTGATGGCCTATCAGTACCCCGCTAGGATAGCCCTTGCCATATGAGTACCCCATAAGATAGGTCTTGAGGACGTTTGGGTACCCCCATAGGATAGTCCTTGGGGACCTATACGTACCTCCATAGGATAGCCCTTGAGGATCTATAAGTACCCCATAAAATAGCCCCTGGAGATCTCTCCCTTAGTCTTGTTTGACCTTTGACCCGACACAGAGAAACAGACAGACACTGAACATTATATATATAAATTCATTAGATATTGTGACATGGTTACCACTACTAATGAAATTTATATAAATAAACTTCTTATGATGTATGCAACGCCTATTCCAATAAAGGCCAAAACTTTATTTACAAGAATATTTGTCAATTTATCTGAATTGATCAAATATATATCAGAATATATTACGAAAACAGATACATTTCATTTGATCATTCGTTTGGATTGTCTTGAATGCTTACTAGACGACTCTGTTTATTAATATCCACAGATTTTACATATCGATGTTATTCATGATGGCATCAATGATCTAAAAAAAAACCCAACGTCGTTTTAAATCTAAATATGAAAAGATAACATTTTGTACTATATATAATTTATTACGGCGGTCAATAATAAAATATCGTATAAGATATGGATTTTTTTAAATAGTTTATTTTTTTATTTCATTGCTAGGTATATTTCAAAGAAAACCACTATAGATTAGTCACTTGTTTCATTGATAATCAAGATGTAAATATGCAACTAATAACATATTTTCTTTTTCAAATAATGTTGTATCATTATTTGTAGATCGATTAAAATATTTCTTATCAACAAGATTTAATAAATCAAGAAATTTTACTTGGTAACATTTCTTCATTAGATTTAGATGTACCAAGTTACATCTTTCGAATGGCACATGTATATGGGAAATTTCTAAGATGAGAATTGTATAGTAAAACAGTTCTTTTTTTTTTAATTTTGATTCATTAGATAATTCTGCATCTGATGAACAAAAATCTATTTATTCTTCTTCGTTTGATAGTTCAAAATTCTTTTCACTTGACCGATTCAAACAAAATGAAAATCATTATATTCAAAATGATAGAATGTTCATTAAGGTTGAAGTTGATTTTTTTGGTTGAAAAACCAAGTAAAATATTTATATTGAAAGATGATTTAATTTCTTTTTATTTTAATTTTAGTTGTACTATCGATAGTTGATGCAGGTAAATTAGTCAATGAGGTAGAACTCCTTGATACAGCTTATGACAATCTTCAACGACTGCTCTATAACTTCGACACATTCTAATGATATTTAATAATTAAATTAATCTGGAAATTTAATAAGTTATCGCCTTAATTAGAATCTTTCAATGGAATTGTTTATTGGTCAATTTAAATAACTTTGCACCGATGATATATCTTTCAAGGGTTTGATTGATCAACTTTTATGTGATATGAGCTTTAATTGAGTTTGAGAAATCTGTAAGTGTGTGTGTAGTTCTTCTTGATCAATGGACTTCTAAATAAATCTTGATGATAATGCTAAGTAATTGTTTTTTGTTTTCTAATTATTTCAACTATCTAATTCTACTATCCTTTCGACAAAAATCATAAACAGTTTCTTATTCAATATCATATTCTTTCAGAAAAACTTGTCAAAGTGTTAGAAAATTTTACTTTTACATTTTTACGACTAATTTTATTCAAACTAGCAAAACTTCTTTTTAACTTCAATCATAATAATATTAATTTTTTTCCACATGATTTTTGTGATTTTATGTGTTTTAATAAAATACATTTGCTAATCAAGAAAATATACAATACATTCCAAGTTGATTATTTTCATCAAACAGTACTTATTTACACTACAATAAAAGATTTAAAAATCTATAACACATTAAGGATGTGAGTGTGGAAGATCTAGATCCATCGAAATATATTCAAATTTGATTGGTTAGCAATTGAATAATCAAGTGGATTTTAGATGGAAATTTTTCAAAAACAATATTCTGAAGCTATTTGTTTTCCGATTTACACTTCTAATAAGATTAGTAGATAGAAAATATTTTTCTTCATTTACTCAAACCTGATAGTTTTTGTTCTTCGAAATATAATTAGAACATTAATTTTACGATTCTATTCTTCATCTTCTTATTACAATAATTGTTCGAAGTTTTATGAGGAAAATCGAGTAGATTAGTTTAGATTACTTTTCTCTAGTTTCATTTAATTATTGTGATAGTAGCTGCACATTTTATTAAACAAACCGAATAAGTTAGTTTATTTTCCTTTCTTCTATTAATTATGTGTCTAGTTTTCTTCCATCTTATGAGACAAATCGAGATAGTTTACTTTACTTTTCTTATTGATTATTCAGTTATGCTGATAGGTCTCAAGCATTTTATATGTGAAATAGAATAAAAAAAATGGATTTCGCTTTTCTTTTCTTTATTTAGTTGTCTTGGAAATACTGACGTGTTCAATAAAAGAATTAGAATAAAAAATCATTGACTTGAGAGTTTAGTTTTCATAATTCAGTTATTACAATAGTCGTCGAATATTACATTGCAAAACACCGAATAAATTTCTTGTGTTTAGCTTTAGTTTTCTTGTTTACTTTCGAGGTTAATTGTCGTGCGTCTGATGAGAAAAATCGATTTGAGAATTCTGATTTGATTTATTATTTTTCTGTATTTAGTTCTGGTGATATTTGGTGAGAAGAATGGAATAAGTTAGCTTTCATTTGGTATTTTTGTATTCCTGATGATTATCGAGTATTTAAAGGAGAAAAATAGAATAAAAGAATTCGCTTTGCTGGTTTTTTCCTTAGTTTAGTTATTATGATAGTTTTGACCATCTTTTGGAACATATCGAATGATCGATTTTACTTTAGTTTTCTTGACATCATATATCTATTGTGATAATTTTCTAAGATCTTTGAAGAAGATAAAATAAAATAGTTCAGTTTAATTTCGTTTTTCACTGTAACTTTTTGTGTTACTGTACTTGAGCATGGATTGAGTGCTATCAGATTTTTAATCCTTCGATGCTTCACAGATTGATTAGATAACTCTCTTGCAAACTTGAAGAAGCTCATAAAATAGAAACTTTCATTTACCGATTTGGGAACTGTTTTTTAGGTTTATGAACATACTGAGCGCTTCTTGATACGATATCATATACCCTCTTGCATACATTTGGTGCGATTGATGATCCCCACAAAACTATTCTGGACATCTTTTAGGGAGCTTTTGGCACAGTTGATTATGTTGATGAACTCTTCTGTATAACCATTTGATCTTTGATTCATTTCTATATTAGATTTGTATCTACCGAGATTAAAGCTGTATGTTAATATTTTATTGAGCGTCAAGTTAAATGTTTTAATAGCGTGCTCATCTCATTTCTACAACCATTCGAAAGATGTCAACAGATAAATGTTCGTAGTCGTTGAATTTTCATCGTAATTTCTTTCTGATAAATTTCTGAGGGCCAGATAAAAACAATAAATATTAGTAAAGGTGGCATAAATGAAATGAAATAGCCGAACAAGAATAACCATGGATCTCGAACTGACTTCATGCATTCAGAGAGAAATGAAATAATAAGACGTGGTGTGGCTAAAATAACTAAAACAATTGGACTGATAATCAGATGTTTTTGCTGATAAAATTGTTTGCGCAGATGTTCTTTATAGGTTTGTTTTTTACGAGTAGTCGAATGAGTTCGAGAGATACGGACGATAATAAGTATGGCTGAGATCAGATTAATAGAGAATGGAATAATAAAATGAACGATGTTCATAGTCGAGTCAAACACTTTCATGATAGAGGAGTATTGAACAATACACCAGGTTCGTTGGTCTTCTTCATCGACGATCAGTTTACGATGGATTGGGTCGTGTATAAAACTGACAAGAGAACATGATATCACACCAAAGATAACCCATCTCGCAGCTTTTTGACTCTTTTTTCTGTCAAAATTGATGCCTTTTATGAGAAGAAGGATTCTCTCAATGGCAACACAGGCATTCAGCCAATTTTCAATAGCAAGAAGAGATTGAAGGGCAAATTCCATTGAAGTACAGTATATGAAAAGGAAAGTACGATTTTCGATCCGTGATATCTGTGAGAGAAGTAAGGACCAGAATTTGAGAGCGAAGATAAGAGAACAGAGAAGTGACACGATTGATGATGTGAAAAGATAAAGTCCACAACCAACTTTACGAAGATTTTTTGACTGAAACGTCACGACAGATAAGAATCTATTAGTCAGACCTACGAGAAGCATCAATGTCTTTAGAGCAACGCCTACTTTTACGGAAGCTGACTGCTGAGCAATTGGTAAGTGTGCACGTATTTGGTATCCGAGAATGATATCGAGTGATAAACTGAAACCTTTTGTAGTGAACTGACTTTTTCCACCATAGAAACATTCGGTACAGATGCACATGGTTGATATTGGACAAGTTGCACGGTCTTGAAGACATTGAGCTTCATTTTCACATACAGTCCGTCCTTGACAAGTCTAAGTCTTGTTGAAATTGAAAGGAAAACAGTTTGCAAAGCCATCGTCGTTGCACAAACATATAAATGTTTCGTTATCGTGGAAGCAGCTCAAATGAACTTGTTTTCTACATATAATATGATAGGATTTGGCCCGACGCAACAGGTGAAAGGAGAGTGTTTGCTGGTCAAGTAGGTTATGAACGGTAGGACAGCGATGAAAGGAATTCATAGCAAGTGCGATGTAATCCACAGATGAAGCATTGGTTTGAAGAAATGCGAGATAGTATTCATTGACGATTTGAACGAAAATCATATTGAACGGCATCGACGTATACAATATCGCAGTATCTTGATCGAATGCGATCTTTTTGGACATTTTAGTTATCAGAGGATGGTCATTGCTCTGCACAGTAATGAAATGAATTAGCAGGGATTGTGGAATTTCTACACCATGGAATGATATATCTACATGCGTATCTCTTATTTCACACGTTCTTCCAGAAAATCCTATTGTACATATACCTGTAAAAGTGCTCATCAATGACTGATCGTTCTCTGTTATACATTGACCATCATTTTTACAGGGATTATTATGAAAAACAGAAGAAAGAAAACAGCGTGGGCTAGATTTCATTGGAGAACACAGGCAAATCGATCGATTGCTCACCTGACCGAGACAAATTGAGTCTGGTGAGCAGTCACAAGTATCCATTCGAATAGTACAAAAAGTACCTAACCAGCCTGAATCACAATGACAGAAATGTTCTCCAGTGTTCGAGTACATAGCACAACGACCATGCTTACTGCAAGCCAGTCTACAATTTTTGGTAATAGCGACTGGATGTGTCGGAAGGATCAAATGAACAGCAATACGATTGATAGGAAGAAAGAGAAACTTAACTGGTACTAACCAACTTGTATGGTAGACTAAGTCAATCTTGTTGTAAGCGTCAATGCGAATACTGTAGTTTTTCGTCAAATTCTTTGTTCGAAATAGATAAAGTAAATAGACATTGTATTTTATATCACAATTGTTTGTGGAAATGTATGTGAATTGTTCGTGTGAGTGAATCACTTGATTGTCATCGATAAGCATCACAACCATGCCATATATTCCACGACAGATTGGAGCACATTCCTTGCTAAATTGAAGAGTTAAACTGATTCGTTGATTCTGAAATTGACATCGATTTCCATAGTAGCTTGGAGGACAGAGACAATGCTCAGTTTTTTTTCGTCCGATAAAAATCAGAATGCCTCGATTGCAAAACCAAGCCTGGTGATAGCTTATTTTTCTAGGTAGCATTTTAGATGAAAAATTGATGTAGTTACTTGACGTGTGCACTTCACGAACGGGAAAAGATTTATAGATCACTGTCAAATCTGCGTGTGGCGCATTTAATTGAAAGCGACTTCTGTTCTCTAGAATAAAATATTGCTCTGCTTGAATAAAACCAGCTCCCAATAGTCCATCTAAAGAAGGACTTTCTAAGGTATCTGTCATGCTTTGATTGTCTTGACACTCTTCGAAGTTAAGTGACTTTTCTCGAACGGACATAGGACAGGGCCCATACATCCCACATTGGTGCATTCTGTGGTATTCCAGCATCGATAACGCGTGAAAGGGTCTTTTGGTTCTACGCGTCGACAGTATTCTCTTTCGTCAGTTGATCCGAGGCAATCTATTTTTCCATCTCCAGCTTTATCTTTTGGCAAACATATGATTTGAAAATTTATAGGTGACACACACTGATGCTTATTAGGATAGCACGGGGATGCTGAATTACAATTGACCTCATCTGCACCATTAGGACACTCCCATGCACCATTACATTGAGTATATTGATTATTACACGGCCATTGTTCACAATTTGTTTCATCTGTTTCTTCTAGTCCGTCGATAGTCACTGTTAACAATTGAGAATATCCATCGCAGAGACTTTGAAAAGAGAATTTTTGTGTGGAGCGAAATATTTCATCTTCACCTCTATAACAATGATCAATCATGTCGTGCAATAAAACGGGTGGAATGCACTTGTTTTCTGATGAACATGGAATACGATAT
>CAJNSZ010001405.1:0-18566 GCA_905329745.1 Rotaria sp. Silwood2 | reverse complement strand
AATGTAGTTTCGTAGCATGTGCTTACATGTTCAAATATACGGACATAAAAAAAAATTACGAGATTAGTCTGTCATGCATTAATTATTTTTCGTTCTTATTTATAGGAATTCATCATGAGAGGCTTATTCTCTTCCTTTACATACGGTGGCGCTCAAAACTATTCTTACATCCAACGAATAACGATTGGATGATGATATCTCTGTTCTAATTCAAGGTATAGAGCTGTGGTTTTCCACAACATGTATCCAAGTACTGATATTTTCAGCCGTACAGGGCGGGTCTTGGTGATATAAGGCTAAAAAAATAAAATTGTGGAGTTTTAATTTTACTCAAAATTATTCGCACAGCTATGGCATGAGGCAAAAATGATTTTAACATGGAGTACTTTGCAAATATCTCAGCATCAGCAAATACTATAATCCTTAAATTTTTGAAGAAAGAGGTGTCGTGAAATTCTCTAAAAGATTGACTATGAAAGCATTCCATCAAGTTTTTGTAAGAATTTTCTCTTAAAACTTAAAGTCTCTCAAACACAAAAGTAAGTACGTACCTTTTTCAATGAACTCGTTCTGCTCTTTGTTCTAATGATTAAACTCTCATTTACATATCTATGAATAGAGCGTAAGTTACAATACTCATGTTTATATGCAGTCGATTTTATTGGCCTATTGTTTCAGATTTGCTCGATATATAAGTTACATAAATCATTTGTTAAAAACGAAGACTGCCAATGTAGACTTGAAGATGAAAATTGGTGTGAATATAAAGATTTTCATATACAATATGTCAGAAAGAATGTTTCGTTTCAAACTATTTGTGATGAATTTACTGAACTGATTTCGATAATTATCGAAGGACAAAATGAAACAGATGAAACAGAATGTGAACACTGGCCGTGTAATAAAATCTATACTCGTTGTGATAGTTTATGGAATTGTCCACATGGTGAAGATGAAGTTGGTTGTGATTTATCTTCAACATTAAATTGTTCTTCAGATCATCACAGATGTGTTTCACGTCATATGAATGAATTTATTTGTCTTCCTGTTAAGCAAGCAAATGATGTCAAGAAAAGTATCGTGCAGAATTTTTGTATAATTTTTACTGCATAAATTCATACTATCAATCATGTATTGGTGTCGAAGATCTATGTGATAATTATACAATTTGTGATCATGAAGATGATGAAAAATTTTGTGTAAAAAATCGAACAGGTATTTTCACATATGACAGTATTTGTTTTTCGCCTGATTCATCTATTCGTTCTGATGTCGAACAATTTTTATGTCACGAAACAAAAAGAAAGATTAAACAACAAATTAAATATTTTTCATTGGATGGAATGAGCAAATCCATCGAAGATCAAACTAAGAATATAATAAAACTCAGATTTTCAAATTCATCTCACATCGAAATGTCTGATCAACATGAGCTTCGATGTCATCGTGGTTTTGATTTATGTATATGGTTAAATAATGAAAAGAACTTAACAATAAATATGTCTTTGCCCGTCTAGTTTTTATGGTGATATGTGTCAATATCGAAATTAACGAGTGAGTTTGACCATTAAATTTCGAGTATTATCAGATTCTTGGTCAACATTTTTTACAATAATTATTTCACTTATTGATGATAGTGAAGAAAGAATTATTCATTCATATGAACAATTTACTTATTTGTCAATAAGAGATTGTAAAATCAAATTTAATATTTATCTGCTCTATTCAACTCGACCAAAAAATGAAACCAAAAACTATGCTATACAAATTGATATTTATGAAAAACTTTCATTAACCTATCAAGGAAGTTTATTGCTTCCAATAATATTCCATTTTTACCTGTTCATCGTTTAGCATATGTTGTTGATATTCCACGAATTAATGAAAACATTCAAACTTTTTTTAATTCTCAATGTATTTACGGAAAATGTATGCCATATTCGAATAATCCAAAAAAAAGAATAGTTTTTGTCAATGTAATCGCGGATGGTTTGGACAATATTGTACTATTCCATATAGTTGCACGTGTTCATCTGATTCAATATGTATGGGTATGTCTGCTTACAATCGATCTGTATGTGTTTGTCCTATTAATAAATTTGGTGATCGATGTCTTCTTGTCGAAACAATTTGTAAAATGGATAATAATTTAAGATGCCAAAATGGTGGTCAATGTATTCCTGCTGATGAATATATGATATCGACTAGAAAATTTCTATGTATTTGTCCAAAAGTTTATATTGATGATCGATATGAAACAGTCGATAACCAAATAATTCTATCATTTCAAAAAAGTATTGTTTTATCTCAATCGATATTTATTCATTTCATTCAAGTTATCAATAATAGTGCACCGATGAGAACAACAACTTTTCGAACAATTTCTCTTACAAAAAATTTACTTATAGTTTATTTGTCACAACCATTTCATCTTGTTTTTATTGAACTTTTAAATAAAATTTATTATTTAGCTGTTATTCAAAAAACTTATGAATAATCAACAACAATTAATAAAATGATAAATCCATCAGATCGTTGTCGCCATATAAACGAAGTATTTAATGAAACATTTGTTCAGATGCATGTTCTTCGTCGAATCAAATATTATCATTTACCATGTCAAGAATATTCATCAAATCTTTCTTGTTTTTATGATGTTCTTCATATTTGTTTATGTTATGATTATGAAAAACAACGTTTAGCAAATTGTTTTGACTTTAATCATAATATGAAATTTGATTGTTTAGGTCAAAGTGTCTGTGAAAATGAAGGTGAATGTTTTCAAGACACTCCAGATTGTCCACATAGATCAATGTGTATTTGTCCAATATGTTTTTATGGAACACGATGTCAATTTAGTTCAAGTGGATTTGGTTTATCACTTGATGCTATCTTAGGCTATCATATTCAACCACATTAGTCTTTATACATCAGCCAAATATTGTAAAGACCAGTTTAGCATTGACTCTAATCTTTATGGTAGTAGGATTTATCAATGGAGTTTTAGCTTTGATTACATTTAACAACAAAACTATATGTGAAGTTGGTTGTGGTTTGTATCTATTAGGTTCATCAATTACTACTTTACTTACAACGATTATATTTGGATTAAAATTTTGGATACTTGTTCTTGCACAAATGACACTTGTATCTAATCGATTATTTTTAAAAATTCAATGTATATCTCTCCATTTTATTTTAAGAGTTTGTCTTAATATGGATCAATGGTTAAATTCTTGTGTTGCTACAGAACGAGCAGTAACAATAATAAAAGCTACTCATTTTCATAAGGCAGCAAGTAAAAAAATAGCGAAAATAATTATTGTTATGCTTGTGATTTTCACTATTGGCACTTCTATTACTGATCTTCTTTATCGACGTTTAATTGATGAAGACACTGAAGATTATAAACGTATATGGTGTATTGTTAGTTATCCATCTAATTTAAAAATATTCAATTCTATTATGCATACTTTTCATTTCATGACTCCATTTATTATTAATTTGATGTCAGCTATTATTCTTATAACAAAAAATCTCGCCAACGATCAAATCTTCAAATTAATCGAAATTTTAAAGAACTTTTTAAGGAACAAATCCTACGACATAAACATGTATTGACTGCTCCAGTTCTATTAGTTATTCTTGCATTACCACGTTTAATTCTTTCATTTTTATCAAAATGCATGAAATCAACAAATGATGCATGGTTATTTCTTATTGGATATTTTATTCCATTTATTCCACCTATGCTTACATTTGTTATATTTATATTACCGTCAAAGTTTTACAAACAACAACTTCATAAATCTCTTGTTGCTTATCGAACTAAAATATAAAGACAATTAAACTATATTATATAAATGTAATTAAAATGATTTTGTTGAAATTATTTATGAGTCTATTTATGTTCGTTTGTTCTTGTGGCTAAATCTATTTAACGTTTGTTTTTCAAATATTGCCGAACAAAATAAAGTAGTTGGATATTTTAGTACTGTTACTAAATGTCAGGAATTTCCGAGACAATAAAGTTCTGAAATCCGAAAATTAAATGAGTAGAGTCCGTCGTGGTCTAAATATTTGGATTCGAACCTGATCGAACCATACTTTGATACTCTATATGAAATCGTCTAATGGGAATTGGACAGTTTCTCTAGAGATATGAGACACATATTTCTGTCCTTTTGCATTCAGTGGATAGCAGACTCTACGCCTTTGTCAGATGACTATATAGCGTTGCACTCAAAATTCTCGGGTTTGGATTTGATAGGGATCGATTCGGCAACTAACTCGGTGGGGTGTTCATGTACTCTATGGTTTTCACATTTGCTGTGAAACTGAAACGAGACGCAAGTACTTTGTTATAGGAGCTTTAGATAATAGTCTTTCATTCAATAATAGAAATACAATCATAGAGCTCGTTTTACACATCGTATTAGCAACTACAAAACATTACATTTTGTTTTTTGATCAATAATTCCTATTGAGAAAAAGCATAAAGCACTTAACATTCTTATATCGATTTTAAATGGCATAAAAATTGTTTAAGTATTTTTTTCTCGACAGAAAATATTGGTCAAACAAGAAAAGAAAGTCTACTTTTTTGTTGTCACTAGTGTAACGCGTAAAATAAGGGCGACGATCGATCATCTGTCTAGGGTTCAAGTAATATTATTAAAAGACTATCATAAGAAAGTGCTTATATCCAATTTCTGCTATGAAATTGGATTGTTGTCTTTTTAAGATCATTCATTCTAACTTCATACAAAGATTCTATTATTATGAAACAATTTAAAACAGCTTATTGTTGTCTGTATGGATTTCATTTTATGTTATATTTGTTTTTTTGCTTTGTCTTGTCTCGATACGCGTTCGTAGATGAAACCTTAATAATTTGATGTGTTATTTTTAATTCAAGCAGTTTTATGAACAGGAAGATTTAAATTCCTTAATGAAAACTTTTTCTAGAAATGTTTGTTTTTTGTCAAACTGTGCTTTATGTTGTTATGTGACGTTAAACTTTAGCAAATTAATTATGATACAATTTTTAAAATAGTTATACTTAATCTATTTCCTTTCGTCTTTTATACATAGCTTTATGTTTAAATTAATAAACGGAATTGAAACATCGAAGTAGTAAGACGTGGAGCATTTGGCCATAGAGTTCAGTTCACTGACTTATTTTCGATGTTTCATTCTGAAAACTATACAGATCGATAGATAGATTTTAGCACGGCGAACCTTTTATTGGTATCTTTTTTGTGTGCCTCAGTAATACTTTACGAATCATTTTGAGTATTCTTAGTATCGATATTTTTCTGATGTTTTCATGAGACTCCCCTTCTGGATTATGCGCCTATATATAGATCTTAAATATTTGATGTGCACTGACATCACGTCGTACTTTAGCCAATCTATTTCATTATCGAAAAATGTCGAATCAGCTAACATTTCATAAGAATATTATCAAGAAAACTTGATAGTTTTGCTAATTATCAACCGTTTATCAATGATATACATTACATCGTCACTCAACATTTCGACATTATCTTGAGAAAACACGAGAGCTACATTGTGATTTTGTCATCATATAGCTACAGGTAGGTTGGCGTTTTAAAATAATCTAAAGAAATCAAGATGATAAGAGTAACCAAGCGCTTTGACTAGAATCAAAACTCATTTATTTTTTAATAGTCTAAGCTGATCTGGGCAACTATGGACTTTCTTGAGTATCAAAGGATACGATAAAGAGTTATATATTTTCTTTTATTGCTTACATTTTACATTCAAATTAATACTTAGATTGATATTAAAATATCTAAAGAATACAACATATGAATTACTTTAGATAAGCAGTACATAATTTAGTTAATGTACAGTGTACAGAACTTATCATCCAAATAATAAGTCAATAGTACTTGAAATCTGCTATTTTATTCTTGGACTGATCACTCAATAGCTGGTATAAGCGCTTCATTTCAATCATCTAATGAAACACCTTTTGAAAATCAACGCATTAAAATGGTCTTTTTCGATAAAGCACAACGAATATGAATGTGGATGTTGGCGTGGCTATGTCTGTGAAGGGGTATCAGCCTTCCCGCATATTCAATGGGATACTCATCAGCACCGACGCTCACACCCTCAAAATAATACACGAAGCACAATTAATATTTCATTTTTATTTTTGAATTAACTTATGTAAGTGACATTAGAAAACGCTTTCGTTTCTAAACGAGGATCAATCAAAATTTCAAAACTAATTTGTTTAAGATGATCAGTTGTTGGAGTAAGTCGAGCAAATTCAGCAATCGTCAATTGCTGAAGATTTGTTGATAAAAAAGAATTCATTGAAAGAAATTCTCCAATATTCCTTTTCATTAATTCAAGTTCATCAATTCCAATCAGCTAACCACGATAAACACGAATTATTTTTCCATTCACGTTTCTACGAATAAATTTTTCATATTCATTTTTAACTTGTTTTCCAATATCAGTAATACATGTATGCCACCATATTATATTTTCTGCTTTATAGTTCTTTTCAAATTCATCAATAATTTTCATTTCTTTCTGATCATCCTTATAACTATTCTTACAAATATCCAAAAGTTCTTTGTGATCATTGAACTAACGATACATACGACGAAGATCTTCAATAAATAATTGAAATTCCATAAAAATAGCATTACGAGTTTGAAGAGATTGGGGATCAGATGTAATTATCCAAAGAAAACACAATGGACTTGACATTTTTAAGTCAAAAAATAAAAAAAGAACCCGACCTTTATAAAATAGCTAACCTTGTGATATTTATTAGTCCGTTGTTGGTTTGATTTTTGATCTTTACAGAAAACATAACATTCAGAAAATTGTGAACGATGATGAAGTCGAGGTACAATTTCTCAACCTAATGAATTAGATACAATGAGAACAACTTTTTTTTTTGTAATTTGTCAAATGTATTGTTCACATTCATCAATATTATCAAATGTTCGAAGATGATTGATCGCTTGACACAGTTAGTTTTGACTTTCAAGATTATTTTCTGTTCAATTGACTTTTTGATTTAGCCATAGACATGCAAACGACTCAAAATTAGAATTTATCGACTGGTGGAGAGATTTGGCTGAACTTTATATTTTAGTTGATTGATTTTTGTTAGTAGCTATTTTAGTGAAAGAAAAAAAAACCGTTGGAAAAAACTCCGGCCTTTATGCTTCATTTTATGTTTTCTTTTAACTGTCAAACAGTACGATGTTTCATGTGCTCGCTTAAATTTAATCTTGATTGACATATTTTTCGTCTTGGTTCTTGCACGAAAGTTGTTAAACGCATTCCATACACATATCGACAATATTGACACAAGTAAATTAAATCAGAGATGGGCAAATCATGTCATTTTTTACTTGAAGATTTCTTTTTATTAATAATGACTTGATTTAAGGTCTCTTTCCCTCCAAAATTGGTTTTGAATAAAATACATAGGATCTTGATGGAGCTTTCCACAAATGCTAGGTTCATAAGAGTATACGTATGAAATTTTTTATATCTCTCCAAACCGTAACGTTCAGAACTTTAATAGAGATCAAGACCCAAAATGAACCCTCCATTCGTACAGATTTGTTTATACCTTACTTCAAGGTACAGTACTGTGGATTATTTTATTTGAAAGAGAAATCTTTACCGTTTTGGATGACGGAAAGAAATTTTAAAGTTTTATCTTATTCAATCTTAGGGGTCCTAAAAATTCTAAAGCTGCGAAAATCATAGGTAACTTTTTCTCTAAAATCCGTACTTACTCCGATACGGAAAGTCTAATACACAATCGCTTCGCCCCTCCGAAAGAGGATACATGGACGTGAATGTGGGTATGCAAGAACAGAAAACTAACATCCACACCAACACCTCTGAAAGTGTAGGTCAACAACGAGTTTGCTGGTGTTTGCAGTTTCATATAAAGTCCCCGACACATTAGAAGACCCGGGATCTTCTATTCTGTCTTACCATTCACAAGTTAAAAGGAGGGTCTTCTATTATGTCCCTAAAAAAGGTCATATTTTTTGGCAGCTTTGCCAAAAAATCTTACTTTCATTTGATTTTTGTCCCTGATATCGTTAACAAATGAGTTTTTTTTACTTGTTTCACTTGTGCAGGGTAAAAAAAACAAATATTATCTCGTGAAAAAGGGAAGACCATGCTGCGTAAGAAGTATTCTTAGGAGATATAGTCATTGTATCCCAACATTTTGGTACGATATCTGTTAGCGTTCTTTTTTTAANTCGATGTTTTCTTGTCGAAACAATTTGTCAAATGGATAATAATTTAAGATGTCAAAATGGTGGTCAATGTGCTCCTACTGATGAACATATGATATTGACTAGAAAATTTCTATGTATTTGGCCAAAAGGTTATATTGGTGATCGATGTGAAATAGTCGATAACAAAATAATTCTATCATTTCAAAAAAGTATTGTTTTATCTCAATCGATATTTATTCATTTCATTTAAGTTATTAATAATAGTACACCGATGAGAATAACAACTTTTCGAACAATTTCTCTTACACAAAATTCACTTATAATTTATTGGTCACAACCATTTCATCTTGTTATTATTGAACTTTTAAATAAAATTTATTATTTAGCTTTTATTCAAAAAACTTATGAACGATCAACAACAATTAATAAAATGATAAATCCATCAGGTCGTTGTCGCCATATAAATGAATTATTTAATAAAACATTTGTTCAGATGAATGTTCTTCGTCGAATCAAATATTATCATTTACCATGTCAAAAATATTCATCAACTCTTTCTTGTTTTTTTTTTGATGATCTTCATATTTGTATATGTGATGATTATGGAAAACAACGTTTAGCAAATTGTTTTAACTTTAATCATAATATGAAATTTGATTGTTTAGGTCAAAGTGTCTGTGAAAATGAATGTCAATGTTTTCAAGACACTTCAGATTGTCCACAAAGATCAATGTGTATTTGTCTAACATGTGTTTTTGGAACACGATGTCAATTTAGTTCAAGTCGATTTGATTTATCACTTGATGCTATCTTAGGCTATCATATTCAACCACATATTAGTCTTCTACATCAGCCAAATATTGTAAAGACCAGTTTAGCATTGACTATAATTTTTATGGTAGTAGGATTTATCAATGGAGTTTTAGCTTTGATTACATTTAACAATAAAACTATATGTGAAGTTGGCTGTGGTTTGTATCTATTAGGTTCATCAATTACTACTTTATTTACAACGATTATATTTGGATTAAAATTTTGAATACTTGTTCTTGCACAAAAGACACTTATATCTAATCGATTATTTTTAAAAATTCAATGTATATCTCTCGATTTTATTTTAAGAGTTTGTCTTAATATGGATCAATGGTTAAATGCTTGTGTTGCTACAGAACGAGCAGTAACAATAATAAAAGCTACTTATTTTCATAAACAAACAAGTAAAAAAATAGCAAAAATAGTTATTGTTATCCTTGTAATTTTTACTATTGGTACTTCTATTACTGATCTTCTTTATCGACGTTTAATTGATGAAGACACTGAAGATTATAAACGTATATGGTGTATTGTTAGTTATCCATCTAGTTTAAAAATATTCAATTTTATTATGCATACTTTTCATTTCATGACTCCATTTATCATTAATTTGATGTCAGCTATTATTCTTATCACAAAAAAATCTCGTCGACGATCAAATCTTCAAATTAATCGAAGTTTTAAAGAACTTTTAAAAGAACAAATCCGACAACATAAACATTTATTCACTGCTCCAGTTCTATTAGTTATTCTTGTATTACTACGTTTAATCCTTTCATTTGTATCAAAATGTATGAAATCAACAAATGATGCATGGTTATTTCTTATTGGATATTTTATTTCATTTATTCTACCTATGCTTACTTTTGTTGTATTTATATTACCATCAAAGTTTTACAAATAACAACTTCATAAATCTCTCGTCACTTATCGAACTAAAGTACAAAGACAATTAAACTATATTATATAAAAGTAATTAAAATAATTTTGTTGAAATTATTTATGGGTCTATTAATATTCGATTTTTCTTTTGGCTAAATCTATTTAGTGTTTTTTTTCTCAAATATTGCTAAACAAAGTAACGTAGTTGGATATTTTAGTACTGTTACTAAATGTCAGGAATTTTCGAGACAATAAAGTTCTGAAATCCAGAAATTAAATGAGTAGAATCTATCATAGTCTAAATATTTGAATTCGGATCCGATCGAATCATACTTTAATACTCTATATGAAATCTTTTAGTGGGAATCGAATAGTTCTCTTAAAGATACGAGATACGCTTTTCTGTTTTTTTTGCATTCAGTGGATAGCAGACTGTACGTATTTATCAGATGACTATATGCTATCGCACCCAAAATTCTCAGGTTTGGACTTGAATAGGGATCGATTTGGCAACTTACTCGGTGGGCTATTCATATACGCTATGGTTTTCACATTTGCTGTGAAACTGAAACGGAACGCAAGTACTTTGTTATAGGAACTTTAGATAACAGTCTTTCAGTCATTAATAGAAATACAATCATAGAGCTCGTTTTATGCGTCGTATCAGCAGCTACACAACAGTACATTTTGTTTTTTAATCAAAATTTCCTACTGAGAGAAAGTATAAAGCGGTTAACATTCTTATACCGATTTTAAAAGGTACAAAAATTGTTTAAGCTTTTTTTTTCTCGACAGAAAGTATTGGTTAAAAAAAAAAGAAAGTCTACTTTTTTGTTGTCCCTAGTGTAACACTTAAAATAAGGGCGACGATCGAACATCTGTCTAAGGTTCAAGTAATATTATTAAAAGACTATTATAAGAAACTACTTATATCTAGTTTCTGCTATGAAATTGAATTCTTCTCATTAAAAAAAATACATATTATTACTCTTTTAGATCATTCATTCGAGCATCATATGAAGATCATATTATTATGAAACAATTTAAAATAGTTTATTTTTTTTGTCTGTATGGATTTCATTAGATGTTATATTTGTCTTTTTGCTTTATCTTTTCTCGATACATGTTCGTAGGTGAAATCTTAATAATTTTATGTGTTATTTTTAACTCAAGCAGTTTTATGAACAGAAAGATTTAAATTCCTTTGTAAAAGCTTTTTCTGGAAATGTTTGTTTTTTGTCAAACTGTACTTTATGTTGTTATGTGACGTTAAACTTTAGCAAATTAATTATGATACAATTTTTAACGTAGTTATTCTTAATCTATTTACTTTCGTATTGTACACATAGCTTCATGTTTGAATTAATAAACGGAATTAAAACATCGAGGGTGGATGTGGATGTAGAGAGAATACACATCCACATCCTCTCGTTCATTTGTTCAATAATTCTTCATTGAACGTTCTTCTATACAAGTTATGGATTATTTTTTTACGTTGTTAATATATCAGATCATGATAATACAATTCTTCATTCGTGAAAATCGGTTTAATCGTTTTCTTAATCGGACTGACATGAATACGAGAGTATTTCGAATTCATCGAAAGAGAACAATATTTTCAATCACCAAAATTCTTCCAATATTATCTTTTCGAATTATTTATTAATCGTTAAAGTGTATAAACATACGATCTTCTTCTCACTCACATTCAATAATTTTCACATTGTTAAATAAAGCGACTACATGTAACAGAATTCAATCTCACTTCGAGGTTGACATTTTCATAAACAAAAATAGATATGTACTATTTCTTAAAATTATACCTACCCCAATCAGTAATCACTTCGATTACAAATTAATTGGTTTCTTATTCATTAATCTGTTTGATATCGGAAAACAGTGTTTAATGGGAATAAAGCGTTGTATTTACCGAGCCGAAGTGCGTTATAAGAGATAATGAAAAATTACATTTCGGAAAAAATTGGTGATGGAAATTATTTCTTTCTTCTCTTTAACGAAAACAAACTATTTATGTTCTTTCTTTCTGCAACAATGCTTTAAATAACAGTTTTAAAAATAATTTATCTATTTTTATAGAAGATATAAATCTTCTCTACATCCACCATTAACCTACAAAATCAACAAGTTAACCAATATTGTTGTAGATTATTGTCAAAGGCAAAGTCAAAGAAAAAAGAATCTTGATTGAATTTCAGGCACATTTTTATCTGATATAAATGATATTGAAGTTCTTTCCGAGATTTCTATATGTAATACTGAGGTTATCTATATAACGGTTCTATTGGGATAATGCGATTAAAAAAAAAACAATTCTTTTTCGTATTTCAAGTCGTTTTAATAATGGGCGAAGGCATTATCTACATCAACTTGTCCTATTCCAATGAATCCAATCTGTTCATATCAATGACTACATCCATCTAGGTTTTAGAACGATTTTGAATTTACTATATTGTTAAGGAATTTTTCTTCTTCTTTTAATTTTTCCATTGACAATATCAATCAACTGAGTTGATGTGTCAAGGAAAATGTCTCGATATCGAGTTTGACCGATATGGTAGAAGAATATTGAATTTCATAATCATTTTTATTCGTTAAAAAGGCGAATTATCCTTGTTTTGATTTCTTTCGAAGTATTTCAGCGTCCTTGGGCCGAAATAAGGGGTCTCAGGAGAACAAGTTAGACACATTCACTTTAGTACAGATCCAAAGAGAAGTACTTTTTTCTATCGAATAGTTACAGTTTAAACCGAAATTTATTTGTGATGCTTTCCAGAAAACTGTTTTTGAAATCTCGCACAGAAATTCAGTCGATGAATCAGTCAAACTCTACCTTTTCTTATAGTCCAAAATGTTCTCTTTTGAATGATGAAAATTCCAGGTCTTTATTTTGTACCGATCGAAAATTATTCTGAAAACATTGACCTTACTTATATCCGTCTAGATATGAAAATGAAACAAACCAACATAACTGTCTTTCGTTTGTTTCGAGTAAATAAATGGAAGAAAAACTGTTTTGTTAATTATTTTCGCTTACATCGAAGCAAAGTTCAATAATTGATAACATAATAGAACGTTACATGGCAACCAAATATTTGTTACAACAGTTCAGTTCCTCAGTTTCGCTCATTTCCAAGGAAAGTTTTCTACTCCCGCACCTTGCCGAGCTCCACAGGACAAATAAGTATTTGTCAAAAAATTTTTGTTCATCAATTCTGCTCGCTGCAAAGCAAAACTTGCTGCTTCATCATGTAATCGAACAGCACATGACAAATGAATATTTTTCATTACTGCTATGTTCATCACTTCTGTTCATTCCTTAGCAAAACTTATTAGTTGCTCATCTGATCTAACATGACGTAGGAAAAGAAAAGTTGTCAGTACTATTGTGTTCATCACTTTCGCTTAATTTAAAGCAATGCTTACTACATGCTTATTTAATTGAGCATCACATGAAAAATGATTTTTTTTCTATAAGAACACTATTCACTACTTTGAACTACTTGTGCGAAAAGGCTAGTAGTTTATGCGCACTGTGAGTAGGAGATGGTGATTGAATCGCTGAACATACAACTGCCAAGATTCTATTCATTTTTTATGTTGATTTTTCAATCTGTAAAAATGACCTATCACTTCATCAATATTTTTATAGAAAACGATTACTCATAATCAAGGTTCTTCGCAATTATTTCATGTATATCAAAGCAAAAATTGTGATTTTATCTGTCAGTAGGAAAACATAAGAGAGACAGACGATTTCTAGCAGCATTGAATTTATTTATATCAGCATTCAAATCGCGGATTCCCAGTACATCAATGCAATGGAGTTCATCCGATAATTGAACAGTCAGAACGCATATTCAGTTTACTTTTTTAATTCAACTCAAGTCAAAGTTTTGTTTTAATAGTTTAATCGAACACTGCATGGCAAGTAAATAAACAGTTTCCTATATGTTTATTCAGCCTTTTACATGATCTCTAATGATTAGTGTTAGTCAGCTATGTTAAACATTAATGATACAATGAAAGAATAATAGTTTGGATAATATATCTGTTCATTTATTTTTTTTCACAACAAACACAGACTCGAGATTGATTTACTGATATTCAAATGAATAATTATGATCCAGATTTTATTCTTTTTTTTTTTTTATTCGTTCAAGAGAAAGCTACTGAGTTGACCGGGTAGACGAAGAAAATAGGATATATGAAAATACGCTTTGTCGCCACAGTTCTATTCTTTTTCCTATTCATTTTAATTAAAAGTTCAATATAATACACTCATCGAAGAATGCACGATCAAAGAATAATTCTTATCTTTCTCATTTTTTTAATCATTTGCTTTAAACTTTGCAGAGGAGAAACTATAAAGCAATCGAATAATTGTGAATCACATTGTAGATGAACACTCGAGATAGAAGATCTACAAGTCTATCTTAATCTTCTCATAGTAAAGCTTAAGGATCAGTTAGTTGATACAGATCAAGAAACAAGTAAATGTATATTCGCCAATGCAGTTATTCACTTTTTTGTTCATCCTCAAAAAGAGAGACATAGATTTGTACAGTCAATCAAAGATCACACCGGAAATTAATATTTACTTACCAATCGATCTATTTGTCTATTTTACTAATATTGAAGTAAAGTTTGTCTGTCAATAAAGTACAAGAAGAGCACATAACAGTTGAATCACTATCATCATGGCTGCGTTCATATATTGTCATAAGTCGATCGAGAAACTTTCGATCTGATAATCCAATTCAGGATCATATAGCAAATGATTGTTGATAATGACAATTATCAAAATTTCTATCAGTTATCAGACTCATTTTCAACTAAGAAATTTTAACTAGCTAATGGATAATATGTTACATATTACTTGAATAATAATAACATTTCGCACAAGGATTCTATTCAAAAACTTTGTTTGCTCTTAATTAAACTTTTCTGATCAATTAATTGATCGGAGATTAAATGGAAAATGAATAGTTTTTAGCATAGTTTTGTTTCTCTATGCTATTTATTTGCGACAGAGATTATTGATTTGCATCTTAATCAAAAATACATAGAAAATGAATGATTATGATGACCCTTAATGCTTATTATTTTATCTCAATCTCTTGGCAACAAATATCTTCTGTCTCAGTTAGATGAATAAAAATCATACAGTAAATGAATAGTTACAACAAGAATTCTGTTCATCTATTCTACTCTCTTCAGAACAAGATTTTCAGCAGAAAAGTTTTTCCAAGCTCAAAATGCCAATAAATAATTCTTAGGAAGTACCTTGTTAGAATATAGTGAGTTGTTCTTTGATACCGTAGATTGTGGTAATTCTAAACAAAGGATTTCAGTCTTTACAATAGTTTGAAACGACAAGATTAACTTCTACTATACTCAATTATTAAAAATTCAAAACTACGAAAATTGACTACTTGGAGTTGAACTACTCATAATGATTATCAGCTAGACGAGTAACTTTTTCTCTTATCAGTAAATGAAAGTTATCAAGATTACAACTCAAGTTTTCTTCTAGCTTTTTCTTATCTAAAGAAAATTCAATCAAATTCTTCTATACACTACTTATGATTAAAGTCAATTTCAAACTATTTACAATAAAGAAGTGGAAAACAAGAAAAAGCAATGAAATAACATCTATTGGATAAAAACTTGGTTTGATTCTTTAAGCTCAGAAACTCGAAATGAATATTCTAGTAGAAGATACAGGTAACTTGCTATTTTTCAAGGACGCTTGTACAGATGGCTTTGGTGTAACACCTGATGTTGGATAATTCTCTTGCTTTTTGTTTGAAGTTGATTCAGATGAGGATGGTTGTGGTAAAGCTGGCTTCAATGGAGAGAGATCAAAAGGTTTAACAAGTAGTTGGTGTGGCGGCAGAATTTCACAAAGATGGATAATATGTAAATCTTCTGCTGGATTCACAATATCAATCACTTTGAGATAAATACCTGAAGGAAGAAGGATTTCATCTTCGTTTTCAAAATATCAATGGGCACGGATCTC
Organism: Rotaria sp. Silwood2; assembly: GCA_905329745.1. NCBI lineage: Eukaryota > Metazoa > Rotifera > Eurotatoria > Philodinida > Philodinidae > Rotaria > Rotaria sp. Silwood2. The sequence continues at coordinate 2,567 of CAJNSZ010001405.1, read as the reverse complement.
TTTTCCACTATTGGTTTGAATTGAGAACATTGTTCTTGCACCTGATTTTCCCAAATAATTTGACGATTCAAGGACACTTACTGAAGTAGTACATGAACTAAATGCCCACCAAGCGAATTCTTTACCCCTTGGAAAAAGGCCACTAAGATCTTCGCGTACACCACGCCAGACAAGTGTGTGTTCGCTTTGCCTAATGCAGAAAAAATATCCTATCATGTAATGATAATGATAATTTTGTATACTTACGGCAATTTGTAAAAAGCTGTAAGGATCAGCTTCAAATATTTGAACCACGGATGAAATTTTGTACGGTCAGGCAAACAAAGAGTCCGATTCAGGATCATGTATAGACTATTTTCATGCACGTCCCATTCTAAAGTATATAGATGAATGGCAGCTGACTCATCTGGAGTCAGTCCATTTGAGGGTTCTCTTGAGTTCATTATGACAGTGGTAATATACTGTTGTAGCTTTTGATCAAATATATCTTCTAAAGGTTCACAAGGTTCTTTAAGAGTTTTCACCTTGACTTGCTCGTGGCCAAATATGGGAAGCAACAGTTTCTTTGGTTCATCGCGAAAACTTTCCAATAAACGACGATTCACATTGACGAATGTCGCCATATGTGTATGTGTGTATCTTATCTGAAATGAGACAAATTTCCAAGGTTAATTTCTGCTAAATAATAAGCATGAATTAAAAACAACAACTTATGTAAATAAATGGCGATATAACAATGATGGAATGAAGATTTCACTTGCTTTTCTTTTTCACTTCTATACATCAAGTGTTGCCATCACTACCTACTCACATATGCATTGTAATTGGAAAGAAATACAGTATTAATAGTGACTGTACATACTGCTTAGAGTTTCGTTTTAGCTTACAACGAAGAAGTTCAAAGTTTTAATACATATTTTTACATCACTAATACAATCATATTTTGTCATAAATGACATTTTCAACAACTTTGAGTTTTGTAACTGAATTCCACTGAGATCTCATATTTTGCTTTTTTTGCTCTGTTGTTGACAGTTAGTTGGAACTGAAAATGTCTTTAGGTATAGACTCATAAACTAAATATTGTATGAAGCGTTTTTCATGTATAAAAAACGACAAGTTCTCAATGACTGTCACTTATTTTGCCTATAGATACAGTAGCATAAAAGTCAGCAATGATTCTTCCTGAAAATAAAAACAAATCAATGTGATAGAACAGAATGTCGTAAACAAAATGGCTGTGCTCTTGTTATGTAAACATACAAAAAAAAAAAAGGAATTTTTTATTTTTATTTTTTCGAAGAAAATTTGTGCAGAACAAACTTTGTAAAGAGAATATTTACTCTTTATTAGTTGACACTCTTAAAAACAAAGCAATTGGAAGAACTGAAATATATAGAGTATTGACGTATCAAATGAAATAGCCTATATTTTATTGCATGCATATTTCTATCGATGAAAATATTTTTAATCATAAAAAGCAAATCAAACTAATTTATGAACTCAGAGTTCTCTCTGCAATTGCAAAATCGATTGTCTTATTATGTTTATAATTCTTCTGTTGTATTTGTGATTTTCATGGATCATGAAAAACGATAAGCACGCTAATCAATCATACTGAAAATTGTGTCGTACAAACAAAATTTCTGTTGATTGTCTGTTCACTCAAATAGAAGCTTCCTTAAACAGTACGAAACAACATCAACATTGTCTACACAATTACAAAAAAAGACTATTTGTAAAGCACGAATAAAACTAAAAAAGCAACAATTTATTCTCATACTTCTCTTACTACTTATGTCAACACTTCATATAAACAACGCATGCAGCACTAATCAAAGAGAAATATAAATATATCCTTGCAATGTTGAATTTGATCACACATACACTTCAAAAGTACGCTATACTAATAACATAAAGAACTGCAAAGTATAAAATGACTTTTTTTTAATTTTAAAGTAGAAAAAAAGCATAGATCTTTTGTGAATCGAACGCAAAATTGTGTTTTATTCAAATACCAACTTGTTTTTTCGTCCACATAACAGTACTTCTCATGCAAAAAACACAATAGTTTTCTAATTCATTTTTGACTAAAAGGAAATAGTCGATTGCATTCTTTGGTGACTCGACTCGATGCACTTGCTACAGTCTGAACGGGAACTGATTGTAGCTATATTTATTTTACATAAAAAAAAAGGATTTCTATAAGATAGAATTCAAAGGTCACTTCAGTAATTTCTCGAAACACTCTAAAAACTGAGTGGATGGGTCCAGGTGTAAAATTTGTAAGGGCTTTTCTTAAACGCACACCCAACTGGGCCTACGGAAAGTAAAGTCATCACTACTAACTAATGGGAAAGTTTCTACTTATCGACTATAGAGACAGCTTACAAACGAAGTATTAGATGTTGTAACTATTGATAACAACAATGTAATGAACTTCAATAAAGCTTATAAAAGAAGAAAATAAGCTGTAATTTATATCCTATCTAGAATACGTGCATACGCAGGTATGTACTTATTCAAAAAACCGGTTCTTGAATTTATGGACACTGTTCAGTATCACG
>CAJNSZ010001404.1:0-28095 GCA_905329745.1 Rotaria sp. Silwood2 | reverse complement strand
AACAGTTGATAATATACTGCAAAGATTGTAGTTTTCAATGTTTTTGATTTTACATCTATATTCCACATTTGTACGTAGAATAAGTTTAAATACTTCACTATTATGAAGACTAAGAACAGAACAAAAACATTCAATACATTTTCTGTTTTTTTATGTTTAGAAGTATTGGCGATAGACCTAAAAGAGAAGCTCGTTGATATATTCCTATTATGAATTGTAATGCTTGCCGAGCATGTTTATCATTCTTGCTTTTTACTTCAATATTTATTGGTTATTGCATTTGAAGAAACAAGTGCAAAGACTTTAGCATTGTAGAAAATAAATATGATATATGTCGACTGTATTGAGTTATGTCAATGATCATATGAAACTTTTTAGAATAGAAACAATTCATATTCTATATCAAGTTTACTAATTACTTGGATATTTCACCTGTTCTGTTTTCTTTTTGGTTAATTTTTCTTGATGACAAGCCATGAAATGTGAATTAGAGATTTGTATCTAAGGTTTCAGTCTGAAACTACACGATACATGAAAACCAGATACTAACAATACAATGAAAGAGTGTTGTGTCTACTTTCATTCTCTATCTACAAAAATGTTTCATCATAATTATAAAGCTCTACCAACGCATTTTTTCATTTATTCCACATCTGAATAGATAAATAACTATAGTAGAAGAAATTTCTTTAATAGAAAGTAAATGTATATTACGCATTTCTTTTTAGTTGAAAGCTTCGCATTGCTCTTTTTTGCTTTTTTAAAAATACAGTGTGTCCCAAAAGTCGCTTTCCAAAAGTTTTGTTGTATATCTTTGCTATTTCATTTCACTTTATCAACAATTTTTTTTTTGATTTAAAGGTAAAGGTATCAAATTTTTATTTATCTGAGTCACCTTCCATACTAACTTGTAAAAGTGTAATTTTTGATCGAATTAGAAAAATTTTGCTTTCTTTGTTTATCCAGAAAACCATTATGCATTTATTTTTTTTTTCTTTAGTTATTTCGACGTCCTGAGGTATTTTCCATAAATTCCGCATCAAAGAAAAGGTTTAAAAATCGTCTAATATATATATTTTTGTAGAACTCGACATAATCTATCCAACCATGTGAAAATATCAAAGAAAACAACATAGTCAATCTTCCAATTTCTAGCATTTCACAAAGAAAGCAAAATTTTTGTATTTTGATCAAAAGCTAGACTTTTACAAGTTAGTATAGAAGGTAGCTCAGATAAATAAAAACTCGATACCTTCACCTTTATTTCTAAAAAAAAATTGTTGATAAAGTGAAATGAAATAGCAAAGATATACAATAAAACTTTTGGGAAGCAACTTTTGAGACACACTGTATAATAATTAACAATAAATAGGTTAGAAAGAGCACATACGATAGAGGTATTTTTCTATTACTTCAATTTAGATTGCTTTCAACATTTCTGAATGATGTATCCGTTTCTAATTTCTCCTTGTTGATGCATCTAATCACCAGTCCCTTTTAGACAGATTTGACTGTTTTTTTTTTTACAAAAATGCGGTTCACTTTTCAAAGATTTTTATATACTATCATACTATTCCTCTATCGTTAAAGTTAAAAAGCCGTAAAAAGAAGACAAAGACCTATATTCTTACAATTTCAATTATGTGCATTTATAATAATAATTTAAAGAGATCAGACAATAATCTTAAAATTAGAATAAAAATATTATCATGATAAAATATATTACAGAAAAAACATATGGTTCTTTAAAAGTATTGAGCATACTAGAGATACATTTTCTAAAACAAAAAAAACTTAATTGTTTTTTTGCAAGTAGAATTTTAATTAGCTCTCTTCGTGTAAAAGTTAAGGGCTGATGAATAAAATAATGTTCTTCCTTTAAAGCAAATGGAAAACGACTCAACTTTTTCGCCTCTGGTATCAAACAGTTTTTATTCTGTTCGGTGTAGAACGAATCCAACACAATGTATATCGGCCAATGTATGTCAGAAATTCAATAGAAAAGAGCTTCAAGTTCAATTTATCAGTAACTCGATTGCTCTAGCAATCTGGACTTGTAAATCTGACTACAGTTTCGTCATAAATAATGTTCTTCAGCTCATACCATATTAATAAATAGCAGCTCAACCTAAATACTTGACAGTTTTATTTTAGCAACTTTCATCATTCAAAGTTTCGATTATAGTGTCATGCAAAACCAGCATACAACACGAAGACATCATTACTAATCTACTAACAGTGTAAAATTGCCATATCTTTTTGTAGGTCTATATATGAAAATATGTTTTATTGTTATGAATATATATTATTTGAAGCTGACCTATATGATGTAGTATTTATGTTCATACTTCAACGAGAACGTAATTTCTGGGTAAATTTAATAGACTTTGAATTTCTATTTAATATGCATGGAAATATATCTCAAGAGAATTTATTATTGAAATCTATTTGAATCTATTGAAGTCTCTTATGATTCGAAACAAATAAAAACAATACATTTAATCTAGTTACTTTAGTGATTAAGCGAAAGCAGAAGTTACTTAATTAAAACGATATTTTAAAAGTACATTGAGACCGTGACAATGACTTGATATTTCAAATCTGTCTAAATTCTTGAAGAATGTTTACAACATATTAGCAGTAGTTTAAGAAGAATCAAAACCATAGTTTGTTGAAACTTGATAAGAAAGTTTATCATATGAAAAACTGCTCATGCAATTCTAATGAACAAGAACGTGAAATACAATATAATCATCGCTAGTAATAGACAGTAGTGTCTAACAAATAGGTTCAAAGTATCCGTCAACACAAACATAAGTACAAGTCAGATGCTCACAACAATCTACATTAATCATCATCATTTTCCACATTCTCCTATTGTACTACAAAGCTACACAACATAGGCTTATGGTAAAAACATATCTCTCAGATATGTTATACTACATCAAAAAAGCTTAGTCTGAACATCTTTGTTATAGAAGTTAATCAACTTTTTTTAGTTGACTTTATTCATCAATCTTTTTCGAATATTAAGTATTTATTTGTAAAGATGAACTAAAATATCATTTAGCTGTTGATATTCAGAGTTTCCAAATGTTTCATTAGAGAAAGTTCGAATAATAGCAGAAGACATTGTCAACATAGCTTGTGCGCTCTTCTTTCATCATTTATACTATTTTCTATATATATATATATTGACAATAGGAATATTTCTTAGAAATGCTCCACATACTAATCCAAACATAGTCACTGTTGATGATGAACCTATAATAATCACAGCTGTACTTTGTGTTCCTTGCATAATCATATCAAATCCATAAAGTACTTCACTAGCAGCTATTATTGGTGTTGGATCTATATTATAATCACGGCCAATCATCATATCATGAAAAGATGCAACTAGTTTCTTTATTTCATTTGTTTCTAAGTTAGTTGTTATAAGATTTGATGTAGTAAAATGAATTAGACCATTTAATTGAGTCATTGATTGTTTTGTATATTTTATTAGAAACATAGCGTCATTTTGTGTTTCCGCATAGATAAGTAATGATGGTTTTGATATTTGATAACTATGCATTAGACGATCACCACGTAACCATAGTTGATCTTTTATATATTTTCTACTTGATGCTGTTCCAACAACTCTTCTAGTAGTATCACCTTTATTACTACTTAATATCTAGATAATCATATGAAAAAGAATATGTTGAAGTATGATATCTATCAACGGGCATAACAAAACTTCTTATATTAGCATATTTTCGTGCATTTGCACATAAATGAAAATCTTCACCAGTATTCCATGAATGTATTTTATCATGAAACATAAGTTTAACCCATTCACTTTTCATAAACCAACTTCCACCAACAACATCTACTTCAATGATTTTATCACTTCTTGATATAGGACCATAAAAAGTAGTAGGTGAAGTAGCTGTACCTTTTGTTCCTAAAATACCATGATATTCTTCTGTATTTATTGTATATAAAGCAGTTTCAAAATATTGTGATTGTGGTATACAATCATCATCAAATACTACAACATATTTTGTATGAGATTGAAGTGCAAGTTGAAATCTTCCATAGTATTTTAGTTGCATATCTCTCATATTAATAAATAGAATAGAAGGTAATTTTATACATAATATTATACATTCTTCATAACAATTTGATATGTCTTTATTTATATTATCTAAATGACATTTTTTCTTCATACACAAATCATTAGAATAAGTAGATTGATTAGTAAATAATAAATATATTTGTTCAATTTCAACTTGTATTTTATCTCTAATAGGTGAAGCAAAATAAGTAATCCATATTTGTTTAGGTGGATGTGTTTGTAAAAGAAGTGCTTCAATCCATCTTTGAATTAGACCTTGATGTTTATATATTCCAATAATAACAGTAACTGAATATTTATCATCATTTCGTTTTGATATATTATATTGACTATAAAGTTGAAATATTTGTTGAAGAGTAAGAGATGATTTGACTTTCGTAAGATTATATATTTGATATCTTCTAATATGATGTGATGGAATAGTCATTTTATAAGATGATATATTTGAATAAGAATAAATAAGTTGAGCTATTTTATCTTGACGATATTTAGTTGTACATTTAAGATCAATATGATTAGATTGATTATTATTGTTATTATTATAGAAATAATTATCTATAATAGTTGCAATTTGTTTCGATGCAGTTCCATCACCAAATATATATTTATTTTGATTTGATATAAATGTTGAATTTTGTAGTTTGATTAAATGATTTATTTCATAATTGAGTGCTTGTATAATATCATTATAAATAATTCCTATTTGTTTGATTGTACCAAGATAAATACCTTCAGGTCTTTCAGTAGTCATTCTCATTAGAATAACTGTTTTACCAATACTAACTGCTTCTTCCTGTATACCACCTGAATCAGTCATAATAATATCTGATTGAAATAAAACATATCCAAATATATCATAAGATATCAGATCAATAATTTTAACATTTATTAGTTCATTTAGATTTTTTCTTATGATTTGTTTTACATTTGGATTTGGATGAATAGGTAAAATAAAGAGAAGATTACATTCATATTGTTTAGCTATTGTTGCAATAGCACGAGACATATCAAATAAATATGGAAAATTTTCTCTTCGATGCATAGTTACAAGAATAATAATATGACGATGATGACGATTATTATGTGAATAAGTAGAATTATATTGTTTTTTCTTAAAATTCTCAATGATTTTTACTATAGATATATTTTCTTTTGTTGTTGCTGTTGTTGTTATATTTGTTTGTTTATAATAGTGATAAAATGCATCAACACCAGTATTACCAGTAATAAATATATTTTTATGACAAATACCTTCTTCTAAAAGTACTTGTTTAGCAAATGTTGTTGGTGCAAATAAAAGTGTAGAAAATGAATCAATTATTTTTCTATTCAGTTCTTCTGGATAAGGATTTGATAGATTAAATGTTTGAAGACCTGCTTCAACATGTGCAACAGGTAGCTGATTATATGCAGCAGCTAATGAAGAAGCAAGTGCTGTTGTTGTATCACCTTGTACAATTACTAGATTAGGATGAATAAGATTTATTTGTTGATTTATTTGAAAATAGATTCGACTAAATAGTTGAGTTAATGTTTGATTATAACTCATTAGATCTAGATTAATATCAATTTTCTGTTTAAATACAACTCATGTTTGTTGTAAGATTTCTCGATGTTGACCAGTACTAATAACAATAACTTGAAATCTTGAATGATAACGATCAGATTTTAGTTCAGCAATAAGTGGTGCACATTTAATTGCTTCAGGACGTGTACCTATTACAATAAGTATTCTTGGTAGATTTAGTCTATTTATAGATGATGATTCAATAAAATCATTCAGACAATGATTAGTTCGATAAGAGTTGAATCGAAGTAAACTTGTTAATGATGTGACATAATATTTATTATTTTGAATGATGGTACTCGATAGAATAATATAAAGAAAAAGAAGAAATACTATAATAAATAGACCAAAACGTTCTTTTCGACTAAGCTTCATATCTTTATTATTCTAATAATATAATTTAGTCACTAATGTGGAAAGAATAGTATTTTAATCTAAAAAGCAAATATAAAAGTCGAAACTTCTTATCGACGTAAGTGAACCAGATAGGACTTAAATGAAAATTGATTATATCAAACGCTTCTTTTCAACTTCTGAACCTTTTGTAAGTATTGTTGGCCGGAAGTAACGAATATGGTCGTTTAGTCTCATTGAGTCCGGTTGCAGTTCAATTACAAACTGCATGATAGACCACATTTCGTTGGATTTTTATTAATTATAGTCGATATCTTTTGTTATCAAGAGTTAATGAGTTTTGGTGGAAGCTATTCAGCGTAATCGATGAAACTGTGTTTTTCATCTGTGATCTTTTGTAGATAATCAATTAGAAAAGGACAAGAATACATTTTCAAACAGGAAACTTCGTTCAATTACAGCCATTTTCAACCGAGTTGGATATGATTGATACTCTCATTTGTTTTTACAGAAAATAAATTCTATTTATGAGAAGTTTGGTATTTTTATTTTGCAAGTTTTTATAGAGTATCTAGTATTTCTAAGAGCAACCTATTTATTACAAGGCACTGTTTTCCTATGAATAGCTAGCAGTTATGATGCCATCCTGAGAGTCTAGAAAAAGAAAGAATTACTATGCGTCATTATCATTTAGATTCTTCTATAGGAAGTATGCTCTACGATTACAATAACAACTCTATTTGAAGTTTATTTTCTAAGATAATCTATTATGCAGAAAGGTTTTTATACGTGCTATACATTAGTTAATTATATTAGTTTTCATTCTGAGTTGGGTGTGGGTGTGGGTGTGGGTGTAGGTGTGGTTGTGAAAGTGTGGATGTGAAGGTGTGGATGTGAAGGTGTGGGTGTGAAGGTGTGGATATTAATCTCTTCTTCCCTTACACCCACACCCACACTTAGACCCACACCAAGACCCAGACCCACACGCAGACCCACACCCACACCTCACACCCACACCCACACCTCACACCCCTCGAGTATCCTGACATTATTGCTTTCGAGTGATAGCAGAGCAGCTTTTCGTCTTTAATAAGATGAAATTCAACCATCTGATGATCTACTCTTCGTCAGGGAGTAGTGGAACCGCTAATGGTTGCTCATACTAGAAAATGAATAGAACTATTTCCATCTAAGATAGGATGCTTCCTTTTAGTTCTTTCACTGCTTACTGACTTTTCTACCATTCGCATATCTACTTTCAACTACGCTCTACTTTCGGTTAATTCACTTATTCCTTAGAATCTATTATATTCGAACTCTCCATTAACATATAACCTATTCAATATAACTATCGATAACTATCAAAAATCCTAAATACAACACCACTTTCACACAGAACTATATATAGTTAATTCTACACACAAAATTAGATATATTCAATGTGCAATTGAAATAAATTAGATTATTGTATCATACATAGTGGCTCCTGTATACAAAAATTGAAAATAATACTTTTGAATCGCTATAAAATTTGATATAATATCTGTTGAGACTCCACCTGAGGAAGTGCCGGCAAGACAGAAACAAGCGTTTGTCGTGGAACGCCTAAATTCTACACCCCCATACACACCCTAGTCATCTTCATCCATCATTCAAATGTGAGTAATTTTTTTTTCTTTATTTTTGAGTTTCAGAGTAGGGTAGACTAAAATAGCTGGGTTAGTTAGTAAAAGGGTGAGTTCTGTCCGTTGAGAGTAAGATTAGGTTTCTATGAAGGACTTCCAGGTAGTCCCTAAAAGCCTGGCCAGGATTATTCTGGTGACAGTAGCAACACGATCGGGCTTCTAGACTCATTAACACGTGTTACCATGTGGGTGCATGTGGACGATGTGAGTCTTCCCGTGCGTGTATGAGCATTACGCTCGCTACGGCTCCCACCACGGTGGTTCCTGGTCGCGCGCGCGGGCGAATAGAACAGAAAAGAAAGAAAAAGCTCATTCCAATGAATTAACGTGAATTTATTTCGAAGCGACAGGGAAGGAAAGAAAAATCACTCGTATTGAGTTTATTCGATATCAAAACGTTGAACACGATGATTTCCCCAATCGGTGACATAGAGATTACCATGTCGATTGAAGGACAAACCAAAGAGACCGTTGAACTGATTTGCTCCTTCTCCTTCACCATTTCCACCCACAACAACAGTGCCTTGTTTCGCTCCTTTAGGCCAACGCATCACTCGATCATTAATTGAGTCTGTCACATAGATGGTACCCAACGTATCAACGAACAGTCCTTTAGGATACCGAAATTGTGTCAGAGCATCTCCGTAGCCTTGACCTCCAGCAACGACAATGCCTTCTTTTGCACCTTTAGTCCATTTCATTACACGACTATTCTCCTCATCTGACACGTAGACAGACTGTTGTTGATTGACAAAGATGTACATCGGAGAGTTCAGTTGATTGAGACCAGCACCTTTTCCATTACCACCAGCAACGAGAGTTCCATTCTTGTCTCCTATTTTATATCGTCTTACTTCATGTTTATCGTTGTCAGAAACATAGAGATATCTCTGATCATCCATGAACAATCCCCGACATTGGATGTTATCAATGAGAATTTTTCCTTGAATTATGCCACTACGACGAGACCATCGTACAACTCGTCGATTCCCAAAATCACACATAATGAGACTATCCGTCTCTTTATCAACTAACACATCAGTTGGACGATCCAATTGATCCAATCGATTTCCTTTGTCATTTCCACCAGCTACAACTTGTCCATTCGTATCACCCATCTTCCATTGCATGATACGATGATTCCAGAAGTCAGCGATGACTATCGTTTGATCATCATCAACGAAGAGACCTTCAGGCCAATAGAGTTGATTGGTGTCATCGCCTCTCCCATTACCTCCAGCAACGGTAACTCCATTCTGTTTCCATCGAGCACCTTTTGGAATATTCGGAATCACTACAATGAATGAAAAAGAAAAGAAATCTTGATATAATAATCATTTTTCAAAATTTATATTAAAAAAGATTAACGAATTATGCTCATAAATTTTCAAATATTACAATTCAAAGTGTTTTGAAAGTTAATTAGGGTGTGGGTGTGGTTTGATTATTCTGTCTAAGAATATAGTTTTTATTTGATTGATTTTGTATTTAAACTAGAGAATTTTAAAGTTTTACATGCTATATAAATAAAAATTTTCTCTATCAAAATATTTGAAAATGAAAATGAATTTTATTTTAATATAATTATCTTATAGATTTTGAAAAGAAATTTTTACAGTTCGCAGTATTCTTTCATAAATGATAATTTAAGAACATTGTAATGATGAATCGAAAATTCTGTATTGAATGATCTGACTCTGACAAATTCACTATTTGGTTTATTATCATTTATAAAATATGCAACTCATTGTTGATTCTATTTTGATGTGCTTATTTTGTAACATAACTAAATCGAATGATTATATACATAGTGACATCACAATGATACGACAGTTCTTTATGTAACGAGAATGTATAGATCCGATAAATTGTTCTTTTGAAAGCTTATCTCCAAAAATGATGATATAAGAATTTATCATTTTGAAATAAACTAAACAAATTTTTACTGTATTCACATTTAAGTACAATTTTAAACTCAACATGATCATAGTTTTCAAAAGAAACATACGTCACTTCTACTTAGTCTCAGTAACTTTAACGTATTCAATACTAAAAGTTGGAAAAATTGAATAACGAAGGAAAAACTGTCGAATAAAATTTATTTATATACGTGAATAACAAAGATGAGCTTTCGATAACTTTTCAAAAGCTTAAACATGATATTGACATCAAATGTCTAATTACTTGATTATGAATGTGCACATAGGATATTTATTCTAGACTTTACTTTACTGTATGGCGAATTTTTGATATAAATTACCCTCTCAATATCAAAGTTCGATAGAGCTTTTCTTAGTGTTTGAAACGACATCGTCTATCAAAGAAAAAACAAGGAACACGTGTTTTATGGGAATTATTTTTATAATCAGAAAAAAAAAATGTCGAACTACATGAGCTGAATTCGAATTCATATCTAATTGAAAACATTATTTTTGATAAATTTTGAATAACGAAGTGACAATAATAAAATTTGTAGTCTTTTTGTTTTTGTTTTCTTCTCAATGCAAGTAAAATAGTATTCGAATTGCTCTAATAATAATGTAGTGTCCGTGGTGTTAATTCTGCAAGATAAAAAGACTATAACAATTGTAAATGATCATCATTCAAATACTGAGTTTAAAAAAGAAGAAAAGTTTATGAAATTAAAGCATGTCTCTTTAGGAATTCTTTTGNTGGACACTTATTAAAAGAGATAAGAAGACGATGATGAAAGAAACAACAAGAGAAAAAGCAAGAAAAAACGAAAAAAAAACACGTGTAGATGATTTTATGCACTATTGCTACCAGCTAGAGTTGCACTAAAAATGTTTTTGTCGGAATTTTATTACTATGATCTTAGTTAGATACTGATCAAATAGCATAGAAATATAGAGCGAAAGACGCTCTATCTATTCGTAAAAAAAGAAATTTCGTTTTAGCTATTTATAAGAAAAAAAAGAACCTGGCCCACTACTTTTGGATAACCCTAAGTATTATATACACAGAAAAAACAGAGATCATAAAAGACTCCTGTATATGAAGAGAGTAATCGAGTACTTTTTTTCTTTCTAAATTACTGTATAACTTCGTATACGACATCGAGATATAGAATCGTAATACCGAGTCATTTATATCGTCGTACTTTTCTGTATACAGTATTTTCAACCATGTCTACTTCATCTGACAGGACACTGATTACTTATCTTGAACCCTGTATTCTCTTCTATGATAGAATGAAAGAATAAAAAAACCAGATTACACATATATGATAAGGATAACTGCTGAAAACTGCACCATAAAATTCTTTTTATGGATTAAGAAAGTGCCCTTCTATCTTTCATGCAAATATTTGACAAAATAAAACAAATATATATATATATATATCTGTTGAATAAAGAAAGATTATACCGTGTCATTTAAATAATTAGAAAAATTGTTTTCTATTATGAATAAATTAATGGCTATCATGAAATTGACATTATGACTTGATCAAATATGAATTGAATTATATTGGATTTCAGTGTTCACAAGGGTGACATAATGAGACTCAATGAGTCTCATTGTTTCCTAACAATAGTTCTAGTTTAATACAGACATGACAATCACATGGAGAATGTGTCTTCAAATGCATTTGCGACAGATTTTCATCGAGAATGGACATCTCTCTAATATACATACAACCTTCTTTCAAGCAGTAATGTAAAGCAAAATGTGTTATTCAGTACTGTGTGGTTCTGTCTATCATAAGTGAAATATAAGCTATTGTGAAATTTGAAACATCATCATATTCGCAAGTAAAGATACTTTAGTTCAAATCACAATGGTTTTAGCAATATTTTTTCTCCATCAAATTTTTTCATCTATAATCATTCCTGATTTCGATTGTGAAAGTTAACTTGTTCTATATATGTCAAAAATTGTGAATATCATCAATATCATTATTAAATCATTTTTTACTAAAAATCCATGAAACCACTCAAAGTTCTAAAATGATTTGAAAACTTATCGTTCTTGCGTAACAGAAGAGCAAAGTTTTTGAAACTTGGAAAGATCAGTGTTACCATCTTAGCACTAAAATAAAAAAGTTTACGATCGGAAGCAATCTTCTCAACAGTATTACGTTTATTCATAATGGAGTTTTAGGTAATTTGAACTGATAAAATACACTACAGAAATAATGTCAATCGCGGTATCATTTATAAGCGAATTGTTTCAAGTGATAGACGCACTTTTAGTTTCGAGAAGAAACAAGAATACTCATTTTTAAATTTTATCTCGATCATGGTAAATATAAAATGAAATTCTTGACCCAGACGAGAGAAAACAATGTGCTAAGAAAAGTAGAAATATAATTGATTGCATATTCATCTCGATTGAATTATTGATTACTCTTTGAATAAAAAAAAAACATTTTTAACCAGCCTTATACACTATTCATGATGAAATAAAACGTTAATTATAGTTTGATATGAATCGTTTATATATCAAATGCTGGATGATGGAATAAGAACATAATATAACAATTCATTAACAATCACAAGAGGAAAACGATCTTATTAAGCAAAATATTAAAAGAAAAAGAAAACTATTCCGCAGATGACAGCACTGTACAGTTTAGTTTTAATATTTGATTCAAGATTTCTATATTTTTTTTCTGACAATCCACTCTTTCGAATTACTCTATTCTTCTCATAATTTTTAATAACATTCAATTTTTTCTATATTGCATTAATTGTAATGTTGCTATGGAAACAATTCAAAGCAACTTATCGTATGTCTAACTGATTAGTGAAAGACAAATATTTTAATTCTTGACTATAGCTTAAACATAATGGATAAATCAATTCACTACGTTCATGCTATGTCCAATTTCGATTCAGTTTATAATGCTACACCTAATCATATCCATCATTCGACTATGTATATGCCCATGTCTTCATCCTCATCATACCGAAATCGATCTATATCTCCTTCTCTAACATCATCAAATCTAAAATTTAATCTCGATTTATATAATCCTAATGAATACCATTCTGAATCTGTTGATTATCCATCACCTTCATCTTCTGTGATAATACATCATCATCCTGTATATTCTCCTCCTCCTTCACAAGCGATATCAAAATTACGCCAAATTAATGATGAATTATCTCATACTCTCGCACAATGTGAACTAACCAATCGATCTCAACCATTACCATCACCATCACCATCACATTATCATATTCATCATTATCCAATATCACATGAAACTTATCGTTCACGTTCTCCAAGTGAACAAACTTCATCATCATCACCATCATCAGAAGAAGAAGAAGAAGAAGAATTTGAACCAATAAAAAAAAGACATAATGCTCAAATAACACACAAAACTCATATTCCACGACAACAGAGATCATTATCCAATTTAGATGAAGTTCTTATTTCAACCTCCGATGCATACTCATCTAATGATCCAATGACAATTGATCTCTATCCAACACGTGATCAAGGTTTTGTTAAAAAAATTAGAAATCATCCCAATAATAAAAGTCCATGGCTTGCTGATGTTTCACCAATGCGACGAAATTCTTTTTCAGAAGCAAGTACTTATCGAACACCTCGAGCACCATATTATGGTGATAAACCAATACAACCAAAAAGTCGATTAGCTAGTGGCAAAGGTTTGCCAAACTAAAAAACAAAATGAAAAATTTTAAAATACTTTTTTTCTTTCTTTCTAGAACGTCCACGATCATCATCCGTAAATCCTCGCGTTCGTCTTGATAGTGCTCCAAATCCACTTCGTCAGTCAGCTATATCTTTTTCCAATACGGCACCTGTATGGCGGCCCGGTGGTTCAATCAAACATTCTAAATTTATGGGTTCTCATGCTCCACCTTCAATACCAAAACCATCATTACATGAACCTCCTTGGAATCCTGCTGGTGTTGCAAATAAAACAAAACGTATTCGTGCTTTTGACCCTACTAATAAACCACCACGAACTAAAACACCTGAACCGGTTTGGCGTCCATCATTCAAATCTTTAAAAGATAAACCTCCGAAATATTTTGAACCAACTATTAAATCTGAATTAATTGTACCAAGTAAAAAAGAAAAAGAACCTGTTTGGCGTCCATCGTCCAAATCTCTAAACGACAAGCCTCCGAAATATTTTGAACCAACTCTTAAACCCGAATTAACTGCATCAATTAAAACAGAAAAAGAGTCTGTTTTACAAAGTAAAAAAATAAAAACTCATAAGAAAATACCTAGTGCTGATCCAACATTAAGAAGACGTGTCACTAAAGCTGAAAGTAAAGTTAAATCTGCATGGGACGCTACAGCAACTGTTAAAGAACCTAAACCACCTATTTCACATCCCGTTAAAAAAACAACAACCACTATACCACTCAAAACAAAAGTTAAAGCTGTTCCATCTCAACCTATTGTACCTGTTAAACAAATTGTTTCTACACTTCCAACAACTACAGATACTGGTCGAAGTTCATTGAATGATGTTGCAACAAAACCCATGTTTCAATCAACACCAAAAAATCAAAGTATAGTTGATGAGAATGATGAGAGTGTTGCTGATCTATTCGACAATGAATCACAAATATCAGAAGCTTCGAAAAAACAAGTAATACCTCATCCACCTCCTCAAATAGAAAAAACACCAACAAAACTTCGTATGTATTATTTTATTTTTTTAGAATTCTTTTAATCATTATATTTCTAGCTATTACAAGTGTATCAAGATCAGTTGAAAAAACACGATCAGTCATTAAAGATGATGCGGGCAGTATTCATGATGATAATCGCAGTTCGTGTTTTTTTTTCTTAAATCAAATTTTAGAATTAATTTTTACTTTATTTAGCATCTTCACCTCGCATTGAGATTAACAATAACAATGATGAAGAAGATACATTAAATAATCATAGTTTTCAACCATCACCAATTCCTCCTGAACACAAAGGTAGCATTATGAGCCAAATTAATTTTATAATATTAGAAAAAAAATTTTTTTTTCTTCTTTATGTTTAGTATCTTCATCTAAACCAGATAATAGAGATGATGTATCAATTGTCGATGATGAGAATTCTATTTTACCTAATGAAAGTCATAAAGATGATACCAATGAAAATGTTGACGAAAGTTTTCAGATGAATAAATCACTTGATAATGCACCAAAACCTACAATGAATGATTCGAAGAAAGATGATATTATTTCTCCTTTAGAAAGTCCTCGAGCACCTCCAAAAGCTAATATTAAAACGCTACCTCATCGAAAAGAACCATCACCATCACCCCCTTCTAAAAATCTTAATGAGAATTCGTACCAATCTCCAGTTAGTTCAAAGAAAAATGATCACGAATTACCAAATACTCCTTCACCACGACCACCACCGGCAACTGCTGACATTGATGATTTTTTTAATTAAATTTTAGATCGTTTGTGCATCTGTTTATTCTTATGACGACAGTTTATTTTTAATAAAATAGTGCAAAATGTGACATAGAAAAATCAATGTGCTTTTTTCATCTATCACAATGAAGATATGTACTTCATTGATGGTGAATTTTATGTTTACTTTTTTTCTTTAATAGAAAGGTTAGTTGAAATTAAGAACAAAATCACAGTTTCTTTAAACGAATATAAGAAATCTTTTCTTTGCAAAAAGAAACGTAAGAGAATATTCTAGAATAAACGATTGATCAGATCATAGATGGTTTCTCATGAATCAACGAAACTTTTCTAATTTCGAAGAATATCACTATATAAATAATCGATTATTATCTCTTATTTTAGATAGATTTCTCACTAAATATAAATGTATACTTTGAAAAAAGTGCTTTGTCATTTGGGTGATGTAATGTGTTCATCGTCATCGTATCGATACACCATTATCTATATGTTTTATTTTATTATTTATCCGAACACAATTTTTTTCTTCAGCTTCTCCTCCAAGTCTAACTCGTACTACTGTAGTGCCTTCTACAATGGCTTCAGTTGTTGGACGTAACATTGATGCTGCATTGACTGGTAAAATAATTTTAAATGAAATTTGACATGATTGGAGAATTGTCTTTCCTTTTCTTAAGTAAATTTCATGAACATAATTAATGAATTTCTATTCAAGAAACAACAAATTCAAATGCTCACTTACTCTAACAAGATTCAGCTGGCAGATATAGTACTGTTCGATGTAATTGATATCAGAAAGTTTCTTTTCTATATGTTGTCACCAATGACGAATTCACTCATTTTGTTTTAAAAAGGATTGTCAACAGTATCACGGCTCTGATATCCTTTATAGGTGTTTTGATAAAAATTTTTGAGTGAATCAATCATTTAACATGTAACACTATATAAAACAACCAAATAAAATTTATGAAGTATATTTCTATTGATTTGACTGTTTATGTGATGATTGAATACAGTTCATCCAGTACCGCAATTTTGCACGAAGGCATAAAATACAGTGCTTCTCATAAAAAGTATAGTCTATTCAAATAGTATTATTTGGAATTTTGTGTACTTCATTTGAATTTTGTAGTATGATAATCCTAATTTAAACATTTACGAATGATTTCATATATATTGTACGAGCCATTTTTTTTTCAATCGAAAAGAAATCGTTTTGTTCACATTAAACTATTAAACCTGTAAAGCCATAAAGTTTCATAGATTGCTTTTTTTTCTTTTGTTCTTTTATTATAGTCCATTTTCAGATGTTTTATTTTCTTTCTGCTACTGTGCAGTGCACTATTTATTTTCATAGACATTTTTCTGTTGTAGTGCCGTTCGGCGAACAGGAAGCTTTCTAACACTAAAATTTATCTATTTGTTTCGTGCAGTGCTTAATAAATATTCATCAAACATGAGTATCATTAATTCATCATATATTTAACATGTTTCTCACATCATATTGATTTTGTTGTCGATTAGACTATTGTGAAATATACTATTGAAATTGTAGAAAATAAAAACAAAATTATCATGACTTCTAACGTTAAATAATTGTTGAACTTCATTTTGATAGGATAGTTTGATATTAGAATGAATTGGAAAAATATATGACGTAGATCACAATGAATTGTCACTGAATATAATAGTTTCATGTAGGTTCCTTCTCAGAAACAATTTTAACATGAGTAGAAGTCTTTATTTTGAAGAGAAAAAATATAGAATCTAAAATGGTAACAGGGCAGTAAAAAATTCTCTTGTGGGTAGAGTCTGACAGTATACTCTGTTCACATGTAAAAAAAATCTCGAATGTAATAATAACAATATTGACTTTATGATATTGTCAATATTCTTTTAGTGTATAGTTTCATCACACAAATCACTTGATATGTTGACTGATGGCTGATAGGCAACTTTCTGTTGATTTAACCTACATAAGAAATCCTGACTGAATTTCTCACAAAGAAGTGACATATTAGTGAATTTATTAAGAATGGTAAAAATAGAAAAAGTTAATAACATATATATAGTACGAAAGAAAAATATAAAACAAAAGAGAATATATATATTAGGTAGATATGCATAAGAAATTTACAAAATCAATCGATATGATGTAATAACATATTAGTAAACAACTCAATATATGGCGCATTACAATATGCATATATTGGATGAAATTCATACAGTTCTCAGTTCATATCTTTTGACTTTAAAACTGAGCTACTCATAGATAGAACTTCTTCAAAGAATATTATACTTTTTCCAGCATATTTATTTTCTGTTGTTTCTCTTAAAGACTGAAGGTGTCTATTAAAAGTGAGTAGTATTACCCAAATAGTCGACCTATGCCCTGATATCCACATCGTTCCGGTAAGCAATTACATAGGTCATGTTTCTAACTGGAATTTTCTATTATCGAAGATTTCTGGCCGTTGAAAGTAGATTGATCTTGACTGTTCTACTTGTCATCTTGTTATCGTAAGCATTATTCAACCACTTTTCCAAGTTTCGTAGTACTCTTTCATTTTTAGTGTACATATCAGAAGCTAATTTTTTCAATATTTTACGTTTTTCACGTAGAGCATGCTGAAATTTCATTGTGGACGAATGCTCAGAACTAATACGAAGAAGTGCGTCGACTTCTGACTCGTTTTCTCTTTGAAGCCATACAGCTTTTGTAGGAATGTATCGATAAGTGTTCAATATACGTGCCGTGCTCAGTAAAGGTGTAGTCGTGAGAATAGAGCAGCTGATGGACGAGGAAATTTTGTTTATATAATAATCATTTGAACCAAATAATGGCAAAATACCTGCAGTACGATGGATGAGTTTATAATAAGAAGCGGCTGGTGTTGGTTTCTTTTGAATAAGCCAACGAACAGCACTAGATTGCCGTAGTGGGTGTTGTAAATTATCGTTACCTGTTCCTATGACGAGAAACGTGATATTTCGTTGCTGAAGTACTTTGTACTTCCTCTGAATCTGCGAGGCTAAGCTGTCATAATTTCGTCGTTTTCCAGAGAATTTTCCTTGTATGGTAAATTTCAAAGATTTTGATTCTGTGGTCAATGGCAAATCCAGTGGAAACACTGGATACCAGACATCAATGGAGAAACGTCGTTTTGTGAACCATCGAGCGTAGTCATGAACATGTGGTGCTAATGCTAATAGTCGAAGTTTAATATTTGGCATGGAAAATAACGATGGATACTTGTTAGACAATAAATCAAGTTTGAATAGATCTTCTACAGCAGTGTTAAGTTGAATTAGCACAACATGAGCTGTGTTATTTCCACAATCATGCACAAGCCTGTTCAGAAGATGTTCCAAATAGTCAGTGAACAGTGTGCTAATCATCAGTATCTGATGTAGACATATATTGGCACTACTAGAGAGTAATTCTGCAGCATGATGTTCTTTGTGTTGCACGAATGATAGAGACCATGAACGTGTCGCGTTCACCATGTTGTTGTATAAACGCATTTTATCGTTCGGTATTGCCGTAAATAATGAAACACGCCAGCGGCATTTGACAGCTGCTACATAAAGATAAGAGTACCATACTTCATCATGATAATATACACTATTGATAATTGCCATTCGCATAATAGGAATTTTCTTATTGAAATGAAAACTATGCGATGCAACAACATGATTCTTATTAGATATTCTTAAGTAGTCTGAGTGTAGAAGTACAACATATAATGGAACGAATGTAGACAGTAGAAAATATACAAAACGAATATACTTGTGAAATAGCATCGATAGAATACTTTTCATTTGTTTAAATGTTCTGTTTTAGAATTTAGATTTTGCTCAACCAGCATAGAGCTACATACATATAGTTGTCGAATGATAAGAATTCAACCGAAATCAATCAACGTGCCGGTAAGGTGACACTCCTCATTGATACCGTTTTGTCGACGAAGTAGTTTGATTGAGAACAAAAATCACTACGCACACGAATAACAGTGCTGGTATAAAGTGGACCAATAAGGTATAACACAACAACACTTGATGTTTATTCTGATTCGTAGAGCACTCGTAAAAGCGAATATATCTACAAAGATACACGCTGCAGTTAGGGATATTAATCGATCTTTTGTTCATAAAATAAATATAAATAAAATCGTTAATTTGAAAAACTAAAGATAAATTAAAGAATAGAGAAAGACAATACAATTTTGATGTGCAATGTACTGTTCTAAAATGAGCATGATACATGCAAAAACCTGGTCTATATAGTTTCTTTTGTATCTATGATACCATACTCTTTTTGTGAACCAGTTGGAGGAAATAAAAGATCAGGCTTTCATTAAAAAAATCTTGTCTTTTTAAAAATAATGGATTCATTTATATTTATTTTATAAATAAAATGTTTTTATTTATACTTTTTCTTTAGTATAAAGAAACATAAAGAAACACTAACACCCCTAATCGCAAACAATCTAAGTCAGAGACTAAAACCAAATGTGACAGATGACTAATTCGATTTAATTCACTCTTCAATCCACCGAATCAATCTGAAAATAAAATAAAAAGAATGATAAAAACAAAAGAAGTTGACGGATACTCAAAATACTACCTGACGAAGATCAACAATGTGTAGACCATTTGTCAGTTGGTAAAAAGGCAGCATAATAATCACTTTTTTCAAATCTTTTTTTAATGATAATCTTCAATTTCTGTACTGCAGGATCCCTTCAGCGACGGTTAAACAAGATAAATCGAAAAAAAGTCGATACAAACGTTGCACATCATAGAATAATCGCGACAAAAAACTAATGCAAGAATTTAATAATCAAAGAGCGAAAGTTTTTTCTAAACAAATTCGAGTGTGTGTTGGGTTAAGCAAAGATGAAGGATGAAATGTGCATGCTTTTATAGTCATATATTTCGTTTTCTTTTGCTTTCATTCTTACACTCATGGATCAAACACTCACTACTGAAGTTACTGTTCTTTTTCTTCTCTCTATTTTGATTTTTTATGTATGTTATTGCATCAAGCCGAAGCAACGATCATGATTTTTTCATCTGACCATGCTACGAAAAAAAGTGTGAACAAACATATTTTTTGGCAATTTTCTTTCAACTAAGCTACTTAAGGTAAGCGCACATTACATATGCCCTAGGCATATACTGTAACAGAACGCTTGGAATAAATTACAGGCAAAAAGGCAAAAAATGACTCATTTCTCGATAAAAATTCTAATTTCTGACTTTGAAAGAAAATAGTAAAAAAGTACTCTCACAAAAGATATAATGAGTGGACGTGGATATGGATAGTATGTGGCTCTGGCTGTAAGTATGTTCGTGGATCCTCTCTTCACCCACGCTCACATGTTCACCCTAGGTAACACTCATAGAATCTTCATAGGTGATAGAAAATTGGTTGTCAGAATAGGCTATGTTTCGGGTCTCATATTCCAGTTAATTTTTTTTCTCTGAATCACAAAAATTCTGAGGCTCTAGTGTTTTAGGGCATCTCATATCTTGTATCCAAATAAAATATCACAATTAGAAACGTTTTTGTTGAATAACAGGAAATTTTTTAAAACATCGATTATAGATCGTTATATTTGGTCGGTGTTCTCAGAGAAATTTCTATTATTTCGGTGCTGAAAGTAGGGTCCCGCGGGAACGACTTTTTCCCGTATTTTCCCGTCCCGTTTCCCGCGGGAATCGGGAACGGGAATTCCCGTGGAGATATCGGGAACAGAACACGGGAACGGGAATCTTCATAGGATTCCGGGAACGGGAACACGGGAACGGGAATGTTATGAAAATTTTTCCGTTCCCGAAAATTTGTTTGTCCTATTTTTATATTTACTAAAATGTATCGATGTAACAGTTTCTTATTTCGAAATAACTATTGTGTTATATAATTAACAAAAAAAAATAACAAATATCTGTTAAAAAATCTACATAAATTAATTTGCTGTTCAGCAAATCATACATCATTACATCCATCATTTTCTTTATCATCATCATCATGATCATCATCGAAAGTACGATCATGAAGACTATCTTCCAAAACAGTAATACTATCATCTTCTTCTTTCGAGGTTTTTAATTTTTTCATGCCTGTTCTGCATGTGGAGCTATTTGTTCTTTTTCGTAATTGTTCGATCGTCGGCGGAAATATTTCTCTTAACGTTGATAAATTTCGACGTACAAATAACAATTGATTCACTTTACTCGTTTGCAAACGTGTACGAAGACTTGTTATTGTATTACCACTATCAGAAAACAGACGTTCTACAGATGTATTAGTTGATGGAATGCATAGTACACGTTGAGCTATTGTAGCCAATGTAGGGTAGACTAATTTATTATCGTTCCAATATACTAAAACATTCATGTCCTTGTCAATTTTTTTTTTATCTTCTATGTATCTATCATATTCTGTTTTTGAGTCTTTATCATCGTGTAATTCATCAGCGGACGTTGGTAAATCAAATATATCATCTAATGAAGCTGATAATTGTGTTTTATTTCTCTGTTGAACTTGTGTTCTTCTATTATAATTAATATTATTATTATTATTTGATGATGATCGTTGTTGTTCTAATTGTTGATATTTATCAAATTCTAATTTCAATAATGCCTCTGCATGACATTTTTTATGTGGTGTATGATTAAAACTTTTAAGATTTGGATGTAACATGGTTGCTATATAATGAACATCTGCAACAACCCAATAATCTTCTAATTCTTTTCCAATGTATCTTTTCACAGGTAAAATTGACAGATTATCATCATCAGTAACATATGACCAATTAATCAAAGCCTGTTTGTACGGGATAACTAAATGTAAAGTTGGTGATTTTTCACAACTTAGTTTTTCAATAACATCACAAAATTTTTTTAAGTACAAACATAATGATTCTAGATCATCCCGATCTATTCTCAAATAATTCATTTTTTGTTCATCATTTAGGATTGTTGCAAGTTCAAAATACACTTTCAAAAAAGAATCGAGCATTATATAGATACCACTAAAACGTGTATCACTATAGTTCTGTAAATAACTTGATAAAGTAGATTGCTTGTGACATTGACGTACTTTAGTAACTATAGATCTTACTGTTTTAAATAATGATTGAGCATCATCACATTGTATATAATCGTATGTGAAAGCATGTTGAAGAATCTTATTCACATAATGTGCACTGCATCCTATGCGTTTAACATTATCTTTAAAGGCACTCTTCATTTTATTTTCGTTATCGGTGACGACAAAAACGTTATCATTTAAACAAAGATCAAATTCATGTAACACTTTATCTACAAATGAACGTATATTAACGGCATGTTGTGTTTCGTAATCAAAACCTTGGCATGACAATGTAAATAAACGAAGTTGCCCTTGGGAATCAATATAATGTAAACTCAAACCACCATAATGAATGCCTTAAACATAAAAAAAAGACATACAGGTTACCTCACTTCCGTCAAAACAGCACAACCAGGTTACCTGTTGACTTTTCCGTCCAAAAGTCACACGTGATACAATAATGATTGATTAATCCACATAAAGAAATAAGTTGTTGCTTCAAATTTAAATAAAAAGGTTCTACGTTACGACTAATCTATTTAAAAAAAATTTGCATTATAAAGGCATATGAAGTTAAAATCCAAATACAACTTCAACACTTACGGTACTTGGATTAGGTAATAATTCATTAACATTAATAGAAGTCCCAAGAATAGCACCAGCACTTATTAATTGTTTTGCTAAATTTATGAAACCGGTTCCGGCTACACTTTCAAATGGACGTCCATCAACCGCACAAAACTCTACGCATGCTTCAGTGATACGTTTTCGAATTAAGGGGCACTCCGTTGATGTTGAAGCCTGCTGACAATAAGAAGAAATTGTTCGTTGTCGTGAAGGCGTGGCAATGACAGATTTCACTTTCACACAACTGTGATGACTCATTACGCGCGTTCCATTTTCACTTGACCATTTTAATACCGTTTTACATTGTCAACATATCATGTAATCTTGAGCAACGCCTTCTACGTAAATCTCGGAATAACTTTTCCAGAATTCGCTTCTTCCATGAGCAGGTTTTACCAATGAAATCGATGTACCATTCGATGATACTAAATCTTGAAGTGCAGCTTTCGATAACGGTGTTTTTGTTGAAGTCATTCAGTTTATTGAATGTAGCGAAGATTCAGAGAGTTTATTGAAACCAAGATTTACGAATGGTAAATATAGATAATATTGACAAAATTAATCTAAAATCGAAAAAAAAAGAAATAGATAGTATGAGTTAATAACCACGAAAAAAAAAATTACCAACACGGTAATGTATAGAATACCAACGACAGATGAATATAGATGTGATAGACGAAGTTAATCTAAAAAAATCGAATTAATGAGTGGAAGCAAATATTAATGAAACTATGAGGTAGACCATCGGCGAATATGAAAGCTTTTAATAGTAAACGTGAACTGTATCATTTGTTAATAAATGGCCAATGCGAAATCTCTCTTTCATTCATGCGTTTGTTATGATATATATGATTTGTTGTGAAACAGGAGATGTCGCGATAAAGTGATATCTGACAATAATTTTTTTTTTAATGCGAAAAATGAAATAATAATAGGAGCTGTGAAAAACTTTCGGGAACGTGAAACGGGAACGGGAAAGAGTTCGGTGTTCCGGGAACGGGAATTCGTGAACGGGAATTTCTAATTTTTTCTGGGAACGGGAATCCGGGAACGGGAATAATATTTTCCTTTTGCGGGAACGGGAACGGGAAACGGGAACGAAGAAAAGTCGTTCCCGCGGGACCCTACTTCCCGTGTGTGTATGAGCATTACGATCGCTACGACCCCCACCACGGTGGTTCCTGCTCGCGCACGCGGACGAATAGAACAGAAAAGAAAGAAAAAGCTTATTCCAATGAATTAACGTGAATTTATTTCGAAGCGACAGGAAGGGAAAGAAAAATCACTCGTATTGAGTTTATTCGATATCAAAACGTTGAACACGATGATTTCCCCAATCGGTGACATAGAGATTACCATGTCGATCGAAGGACAAACCAAAGACACCGTCGAACTGATTTGCTCCTTCTCCTTCACCATTTCCACCCACAACAATACTGCCTTGTTTCGCTCCTTTAGGCCAACGCATCACTCGATCATTAATTGAGTCTACCACATAGATGGTACCCAACGTATCAACGAACAGTCCTTTAGGATACCGCAATTGTGTCAGAGCATCTCCGTAGCCTTGACCTCCAGCAACAACAATTCCTTCTTTTGCATCTGTATCCCATTTCATTACACGATGATTCTCCTTATCTGACACGTAGACAGACTGTTGTTGATTGACAAAGATGTACGTCGGAAAGTTGAGTTGATTGAGACCAGCACCTTTTCCATTACCACCAGCAACGAGAGTTCCATTCTTGTCTCCTATTTTATATCGTCTTACTTCATGTTTTATCCAGTCAGAGATGTAGAGATATCTCTGATCATCCATGAACAATCCACCACAATCGATGTTGCTGATGAGAATTTCTCCTTGAATTGTGTCACTACGACGAGACCATCGTACAACTCGTTGATTCCCAAAATCACACATAATGAGACTATCCGTCTCTTTATCAACTAACACATCAGTTGGACGATTCAATTGATCTAATCGATTTCCTTTGCCATTTCCACCAGCTACAACTTGTCC
The DNA here is from genome assembly GCA_905329745.1 of Rotaria sp. Silwood2. NCBI lineage: Eukaryota > Metazoa > Rotifera > Eurotatoria > Philodinida > Philodinidae > Rotaria > Rotaria sp. Silwood2. The sequence goes on along the minus strand of CAJNSZ010001404.1, from coordinate 3,229 downwards.
ATTCGTATCACCCATCTTCCATTGCATGATACGATGATTCCCGAAGTCAGCGATGACTATCGTTTGATCATCATCAACGAAGAGACCTTCAGACCAATAGAGTTGATTGGTGTCACCCCCTCTCCCATTACCTCCAGCAACGGTAACTCCATTCTGTTTCCATCGAGCATCTATTGGAATATTCGGAATCACTACAATGAATGAAAAAGAAAAGAAATCTTGATATAATAATGATTTTTCAAAACTTATATTAAAAAAGATTAACGAATTATGCTCATAAGTTTTCAAATATTACAATTCAAAGTGTTTTGAAAGTTAATTAGGGCGTGGGTGTGGTTTGATTATTTTGTCTAAGAATATAGTTTTTATTTGATTGATTTTGTATTTAAACTAGAGAATCTTAAAGTTTTACATGGTATATAAACAAAAATTTTCTCTATCAAAATATTTGAAAATGAATTTTATTTTAATATAATTATCTTATAGATTTTGAAAAGAAATTTTTAAGTTCGTAGTATTATTTCATAAATGATAATTTAAGAACATTGTAATGATGAATGCAAAATTTTGTATTGAATGATCTGACTCTAACAAATTCGCTATTTGGTTTATTATCATTTATAAAATATGCAACTCATTATTGATTCTATTTTGATGTGCTTATTTTATAACATAACTAAATCGAATGATTATATACATAGTGACATCATAATGATACGACAGTTCTTTATGTAACGAGAATATATAGATCCGGTAAATTGTTCTTTTGAAAGCTTATCTCCAAAAATAATGATATAAGAATTTATCATTTTGAAATAAACTAAACAAATTTTTACTGTATTCACATTTAAGTACAATTTTAAACTCAACATGATCATAGTTTTCAAAAGAAACATATGTCACTTCTACTTAGTCTCAGTAACTTTAACGTATTCAATACTAAAAGTCGGGAAAATTGAATAACGAAGGAAAAACTGTCGAATAAAATTTACTTATATACGTGAATAACAAAGATGAGCTTTCGATAACTTTTCAAAAGCTTAAACATGATATTGACATCAAATGTCTAATTACTTGATTATGAATGTGCACATAGGATATTTATTCTAGACTTTACTTTATTATATGAATTTTTGATATAAATTACCCTCTCAATATCGAAGTTCGATAGAGCTTTTCTTAGTGTTTGAAACGACATGGTCTATCAAAGAAGAAACAAGAAACACGTGTTTTATGGGAAGTATTTTTATAATCAGAAAAAGTAATGTCGAACTACATAAGCTGAATTCGAATTCATATCTAATTGAAAACATTATTTTTGATAAATTTTGAATAACGAAGTGACAATAATAAAATTTGTAGTATTTTTTTTTTGTTTTCTTCTCAATGGAAGTAAAATAGTATTCAAGTTGCTCTAATAATGATGTAGTCTCCGTGGTGTTAATTCTGTAAGATAAAAGGACTATAACAATTGTAAATGATCATCATTCAAATACTGAGTGTAAAAAAGAAGAAAAGTTTATGAAATTAAAGCATGTCTCTTTAGAAATTCTTTTGTTTTTAATTGATAATTCTCATAAGGAATTGATACTCTGTTTTACTTTTTTCTTTCGTTGCATACTTTTCATATGATTCAACCAAAATAGTTATCTGATCTAATCAGGATACCATGACACGTCTTTCGTTTTCGAATTAATGTTGATAAAAAGTACTTTAGATGTGATTTAAGTCTTAATGAAGTCAAATTAGTAGCAAAGAAAATGAGAAGGCTCCATATCTATATATCTAACAAAATTTGCTGATGACAAAAAATATTTATTTAAAATTTGATTGAAATTCTTCATAGTAATATTTCGAATTTCTGACCTAGTACATTATAATATGACAAGTATAGCATCGTAAAAAATTTCGTTTATCAACAATTTATGGGATGCCATGAACAATAGTGAACTTACCGATGTACGTTACAACTATCTATTTTGATATTTTAACTCATATGTATTACGAACAATTGATTAAAAAATGAACAAGGCCATGACGAATTTGTATTATCTTTCTAGCTATGCAGAATGATGCATGTGCTCTGATTATGTAAACACATTATGCTTCATGAACACATTGTCAAAACACGATTTTCTCATAGAGAACAAAGAGAGATTTAAAACTTTGATATTCTATCAAGTAGTTTAACAATGATAGAACATTTTAACACGTTTATGAAGAAGAATATAAATAGAAACAATAATTCAAAAGCAGCATCTATTTATTTGTACGTATACATAACTTTTTTCACATGTTTTAACTGTACAATTATATGTTTCGGCTCAAAATTTGTTAATATAGAACAGTCAAGCAATGAAAAAACAATTCCACAAATTGAGCTGGTGACAATATTAAGTTCTGTCGTAAGAGAATATAAAGCTGCATGGTCATATATCGTGCTTATTTTGCAATATTATTATCACTATTGGATTTTTATTTTCTAGCTAATGCTGGCCATCCATTCCTCTTGTTTTTTCTCTTTTTTTTCCAAAATTGAAGTGAATACAGACATTTAGCATGGAAAAACCTTACAGTAATGATAGTTTTATGCAGATTTATGAACACTAATCCACTTTTTATCCTCTGTTTCTACAGCGACAGAATGAAATATTCGTGAAAGCAATCGATCATTATCGAATACAGAAAGAAAACAAAATGAAGTCATATTTCAGTAAAATAGTCGAACATAGTCAAACATTTTACGACAAATAAGTCACTAAACTTCAATCGACGATTAAGAAATCTAGTGTGCCGATGCTAGTCTAATTTGTATATCGATCAATTTTCGCTTATCTAAGCTTAGAAGATGCAATGTACTCATGATATTTCTATTTTTCAGTCGTCATTTGTTAGTCTTGCTCTCTTGCTCATTAATACGAAAGTTTTACTGCTTTTTAAAATGAATATTTAAAACTCAAAGTAAAACAAGTAACACTCTGATACACGAGAAATCAATTGGAAATAAAAGATAAGAGACTGGTATGAGTCAGCGACTGACTTTTAAAAAAAGATTTTAATTTCATGTGAATAGTTTGTAATCTATAAAAGTTGAGCTTCATAGCAGTTTGTACATGCCGAAACTCTTTATTTTCAGTGTTATATGATATTTTTGTTTTACAACACATGGATCAGAAATTGAGTAAAAATTTTTGTGAACTATTTATAACAATTTTTCTCAAAATGTCCT